>MU224731.1:738774-761662 GCA_018584345.1 Thuja plicata | reverse complement strand
GGAGTATATATCATATGATCACTAATGGATCAGTATATAAAATATTAAACACATGGCAAGTATCAAGTCTGAATCTCACCCTCAGCCTGATCACAAGGGGGAGGAGGTGGTAAATATGCTCATGTCAAAAGTGGTGGCAACATGGCTCCCTCTAACTGCTAAGCATTAATAGTAGAATATAATGGTGCTCTTTGAGGCTCAAGAACGACCATGCAATATAAAGCAAAGTAGTATATTTCCCTTTGTCCCTGGTGTGTGGAAATATGAGCCTGCTGGTCCCTCTCAGCTCTCAGCATATCCAACTGTCAATCTCTTAGATCTCACCATATCTAACTGTCTATCTTTGTCTGCTAGAAGCATATCCAAAGTAGTAATGGAAGACTGCATCTTCTCTAACTCCCTCTCATACTGAGATAAATGATGTGTGTCTCTACCTATATCTCTGGGTGGATCTGATGACATGTAACTGATTGAATGTTTGATAATGTTAAGTTGAAGATGATGCAAGACATTAAATCAGTTAATGGTTTGTATTGTCATTGATGTCAACTTGATATAATCTATACGGTCATATACATAATGCCAAAGACTTCAGAAAATCAATGGAACAAAGGTTATGCTTTCAGCAATGCATAAAATTCAAGTATTCACTAAGTGACAGACAACACCGACAGAGTGCACACCATCGGTAAAGGCAAATAAAAAGTCACAGTGATGCCCAATAAGTAGAAGATAGTATTGCCTGATGAGAAAAATCCAATGATTCCCGACGGATAGAGATCTCGAAGCTAACTGGGGTCACACCAACAGAACTGGCAGTTATCACCGACGACTAACTGCAGAGTTGACTGACAGAACAGAGAGTTCAAAAAATGACAAAATATCTAGTTGGCAAAGCTTAAGGATAGACTTAACTAGTTGTTTTATTTTTTTTATTTGACTAGAGTTAAGTAATTGGTTTAAAGAAGATTTGTACAGTAGGCAAGAAGATAACTACGAGATAAATCAGGAGTTAAAGCCATAAATCAAATTGGCTGGATTGTTTTTCACGCCAAGAATCAAGAATCAAGAATTAAGGAATATCATGTTTATATAAGAGACAAGCATAATTCATTTCCAAAAGAAATCAGATACATGGGGAGTGAATAGAAAGAGGATGTTGAAGAGAAAGTGATGAAGGATAACTTCATACAGTCCTGATCAATCAAGCTGAAGAAGAGCTAAAGAATTCTGCAGACACCAACAAACAGTGAAGCACAACATCACAGAGAAAAAAGTGTGGAGCACAAAGAATTGAATTAATACATTGATCAGAGAGGTATTGTACTTAAATAGATCTAAAAATCTGTAATTCAAGTTGCATTAGAAACAGGTCATTATTTTTCAGTTTAACCATTGAAGCATTAAGTCTATTAATAGAGCAAGACTTAACCGTCTTCTATAATTAAGGTATATCCTAACAGATTTCCAAAAAGATTGTCTTGAAGATGGCATTGAGTGCCCGATATCGACACATAGTCTAAGAAGGAGGCTAATGCAGTTAGGTAGCACTAGATATGTCAGATACCTATTGTGCCCATAGAGGTTGATCAATATTGGTAGCATATACATGCCAAATATCAAGTGACATTCTATTATTAAAATCCTCTAACAAGTTCGCACTTAACAGTGTGTTTGTAACCTTTAACAGGGTTGGCTCCTAACAGGGCTCACTTTAGAAGAGTGAAAATTTGGGGTATCGGTCCCAGTGGTTTTTCCCTTAATAGGGTTTCCATGTTAAAAATCCATGTGTTATGTGTGTATGGTTTATTACTTTATTATTTTACATTTCACATATGCATTTCTGGATTGATTGGTATACTCTGCATATTTACTGAGTATCAATAAATAGTTTTACTGCTTATCAGTTATCAAGGAGAATAAGGTCAGAGAAGGAAAATTGACAGATAGTTAATTAGTATAAGTATTTCAAGGCATGCATCTTGTAGGGACTTAATAATCTGAGATTTATTTGATTGGTGGTTAGTGATTAAAGGATAAATTTTTGAGGCCACTGATTCACCCCTCCCCCTCTCAATTATTACTAACAGGATCTTGTGAGGGATGTTTTCTACTTCCACTTCTCTCACCAGTCTGTCTCTGTCATGTTGGTCTCTAGTACTACTGTCTTGGTAATAATGGCCCTAGATCTCAATGTGGAGGAAGAAATATCAGTTTCCTATGCCTGCCCTCCTCTCCTCCTCCACCACCTCTATCATCACCATCATCACCCCTATCATCTCGGTCATGTCCCTGACCCCTATCTGCGGGAGGGCCCCTACCACCTTTTTCACCTTTTCTGCCACCATCCCTCCCACCTCCATCTCTCCCACCTCCATCTCTCCCACCCTCATCTCTCCTTCCCCCATCTCTCCTGTCCCCATCTCTCCTGCCACCCATGTCTTCTCTCCCTCTACTTGTAGTAGGACCCTCATTAGCAGGATCATAATCTAAAGCCTCCTCAATCCTCGATGTTATCTCCTCAAGAGTAGTAAAGTGTTGGAATGGGTTTTGATCTATATTTTGACAGTACTCATCTATAATCCCCCCATCAACTATATCAAGAAGATAATCCCACCCAACTAGAACCATCGGTGCAATCTCACACAAGGCAGTCTCATATGATAACTTGGCACCCCACTGTGCCTCCTTGTCATGGATGTGAGTGTATACCACCTGATCCTATGGAACATCTTATACTCTACTATACTATCTGAATACATGTATGAAAATAAAATGCTCAACAATATATCTGGTACACCCAATGAGGTATCTGCTCTGGAAAAATTATGGCATCTGTCGTTGATCTGAGGCCCACTCCTCACAATCAAGATATGGTCGCCAATCAACCTCAGTAACATCATCTAAAATATGTCTCCAATATTCCATCTTACCCAGATGGGGCTCCTGGATATATCTTGAATACATGTATAGTTATGGATCCTCTAGATCCCGTTGTCTATCTACAATCAGTCGTATCACTAGAATATGCTGCCAGGTCCACACCTAAAGAATCAACATGCCAAATGTCATACTCCTGGATGACTGGTATACTATCTCATGTAACTCCCTATACAAATGTGATAGAATGAAACTACCCCATCCATTTTGGTGAGTGGCATCGATCATATCCTTAATCATACTGACCCAGACGTACATAAATCCATGTTGCCCTCAAATTGGCATAAGAATCCCACCAATCAACCTACCAAGAAACACAAGAAGATGCTCATAGTGGGAAATCATTTAGTCTCACATCAAATATTATCATGCAATAGATGGAACAATAAATAATATTTGTGAATCTCCAATAGCCACGGATGATCGCGACTTGAATTGTACCTATCATCCTATCACTGGAATACGTAGAATCCTCCAGACATCATCTGGAGTAACAGTGATCTCACGTATTGGCAGGTGGAAGGTTTTGTGCTCTAAGTGTCATCTCTTGGTAAGATAAATCAACAACCCTTAATTTACCCTAATATTGGGTAAATATATCATTCTCCCCAAACCCAGACGACCCATAATCTGGTGCTCATCATCAGTGGGCTACTCTGATAAATCCAACATGCGAATTAACCTCGGACAGAGAAATGAAACAACACCTAATCCAGTGTGCAAGAGATAAATCAAGAATGACATTAGTTCTAGGATCAAAGTAATCGATAGAGGAAGATGACAAAATATTCAGGTAATCTTCAGTGACCAAACAGTGAGACAAACTCAGCGGTTTATTAAAACAGGAAAAATTTTACCAGACGTGACCTTGTTCTAACAAGTTGTGACTCTTAAACCAGATGTGATCCTATTCTGGTAGGATACAATCCTAAAACCTAGATGTGATCCTATTCTGAGAGGATGCGACTCAAAATATCAAGTATGATCTTGTTCTCACAAGACGCAATACTTGAATTATGGTTGACACAAGGGGAAAACTTGATAGGAAGCAATCTTCTAAGGGACACAGGTTGTGATCCTATTCTAACAGGATGTGATCTGGGATTTTCATGTTCCCTAGATCTGACATGGGATTTACCTTATACAATCTAGCATACCATATGTGACCCTACACTCTAATGGCTATAAATTTTGGCAAAAAAGTCCAAAATCAAATTGGAAAGCATAAAATGAAAGGTTTTTGTGTACTCACCGGAGGTGCATAATGTGCAGGTCTATGGTGACAATGATCGAGCTTGACTCGATATCTCTCCATGGGGACCACCATCTTCTCTCCAAAGCTCAAGGAAATACTAAAGTGAAAAGTGAAAATGAATGGGTAAATTGACCTTTTGGGGATTATTTTAACCCCTTAGGGATAATTTTAACCTCAAGGAAACTAAGCAAGCTTCCTAGCCATATTAGTTTCTCATCAAATTTGTCAGGAATCAAATCAAACATGTAGATGACACGTTATTTTAGCGCAATTTTTTTTTTGAAAAAGTTAACCACAACCTACAACAAATGCAAAACTGATCGTAATATGCAAAAAATAATATGCATGGCTTACATAAGCATTCTGCATTGTTCCTAAACATCATATATAGGTCAACTCATCAAAATCTTGGTCAAACATCATTTACAATTGCTCAAATCTTTCTCTTAAGGTAGTAAAACTTGGTCCAATAATGTTCCTATTAGCACATTTCCACTTCAACTCATATCCTAATTGATTCTTCACACATTCTTATTGGTCTAGTCACTTTCTCATTTTTGTCCACACTTCAAATAGGGATTTCATCAATATTTATTTCAATTTTGTTCGTGTGGGGGCATGATCATACCTAAAATCAATCATGTTCTTACTCAAAAAACAATCAAGGATTCCAAATCATATTGTTTACTGAATTGACTTCATCAAAGACCTATGTCAATCAACATCATAAAATGAACAGGGGCATGTCAGTTTCCTTCAATCAAGTTGGGACTTTTGGATAATGGACTTCATCAGAAATCATATCAATTTGGTTATCTATGTCTATGGATCCTTAAGGTTTCAGACCGTCTACCAAGTATTTAGTTTCACATCATCAAATTAAATATGACCTTCATTCGATCAAGTTCGGAGTTAGAACTATCATTTCTAGTTCAATCAAGTTCAGAATTGATATAGTCAATCGACCTTTGTTAGATCAAGTTTGAAGTCGGTACTATTAATATTTTTTCAATCAAGTTCAGGATTGATATCATCAATAGAATTTCGTTCAATCAAGCTCAGAATTCGCAAGGGTAGTTTCATTTCTCTATATCAAACTATTCTCTAGAGTAAACATTAGATGTTCTTTGAATCAATGTGTTGATCACATATCAATTCAAAGAGGGGCAAATATAATCACTCTAAATTGGGCTAGTCTAACCAGAGGCCCTATTTACCTTAACTAAAGATCTTCCTCTCAATTATGCTAATTTGATTATTTGATTATTGGCATAATTCATAAAAATAATTAAAATATCTCAAATCAAGCATCATCTATTAGTGATCTATCATTAATTTATAATTAATTACCTTGGCCTATTTAATTAAATCAACCTTATTAAATACCTTGGCTAAAGTAATTAATTAAAGAAAATTAATAAATGCTTCTAAAATACAAACTCGCCACTAACAGACAAATTCATCTATGGACCAATGGGAGTTGACACACATGGATTAGTCAAGGTTCAATCCTCATCACTCATCAAGAATCAATCTTGACCGCTCATTTCCCCTCATTATCCATAAAAGGAGTGCATTTTGAGCTCATAGAGATCCCTAATCTCACAATCTTCCATTAAGCTTATGTTGTAGAATTTAATTCATGCATCTAGATAATTGGAAAAACACTTCATTTTCATAATGGGATCAATTGCTTTAGAATTGACATTTTTAGCTTAGATGCATTCTAATGAATTTTTAGTAATTTGAATCTTCCATTTTAGAGTTGTATGGCACTATTCTAAAGCATAACTCTGAGAGCATTATCATAGTTAGATAAAAATCTCTCTAAATAGGAAGTTATAACTCGCCTTTAATTGACATTATTTGATTAAATTCTTATGTCCTAACAATTAAATTAATGAGTTATAGAGTGTTGTGTTTGCACATTTGTAGGCATAGGAGAAGTACACATAAACACATACACAGATATAACTGGGAATTAGAATTGGAAATAATTTTTCATTAGTATGTTGGGATGGCATTTGATGCTAACAATCCAACATCACAATATATACACATCTAAAAAAGACCTAGAATAAGTGGTCTCTTGGTTGGATGTAGGTCAAAGTCATTATAAGCTAATGTTGGCTGAGATGACCATGTGATTTAAGAAACCTACAGTTAAACTATGTAAAAAAAGAGATAGAATAATGTAAGACAAAAAAGGTTACTAATTAATCTTAAAACTATCAAAATAAGCCATGAAGAAACAAAGACAAAGGTCACCCAGCAGTCCTAGAAAAAATTAAGGGGGTTGCTAAGTGGTCCTGAACTATCAAAGAGAAATTGAAGACATAAAGATGATTTAGTGGTTACTAAAATGATCTTATATTTTCAAAAGAAAATTTTGTTTGAAAATGCTTAGTCAGAATAAAGGGTGGTTCTATCAACCTCTATCAAGGCTATGGATGCCTGATTGGAAGTAGAGAAAGGCTAGATTGAGACATACAAAGAACTTTGTCGGGGCTATGGATGCCTAACTGGTAGAAAAGCAATCTTTGGGAAATCTTTGGTCAAAATTATCGAATTTTACATCTGGTTTACATTCTTCTGGGAGAACCTTGTAGAAATGTATGGTTGGAATCAATAAACTTGAGCAGACACAAGAAAATTTATGCAAAGACGCAATCTTGAAAATCATGAAATGGTATTCCTTTTCTCTGATAACTAACTATTGTTTTTTAGTGTTGAGTTTAATTCTAAGGTGGTTTGCTGATGACTAAATGCCTTGGTCATTTCTCCTTTTGTTAGGGTTCTTTATTGAGCTTCCACAAATCCCACCCCATTTTGGTCACTTGGCCCGATGGGGACCCCCTTCTTTTTTCTCTTCGCCTTTTTTGGTGTCCCTATTTTCTAGTTAACCAAGTATATGTGGAGTCAGATAGTGAGCTAGGTAGCTCCCAGTACTCAGGTACTCGTTAAACTATGAACTAGGTTGTTGTCATTTTTTTTTCTTTTTTTGTGGTTTTCTCCTTATTTTTAGAGAAAAACCTCCCATTTGGGAAAGATATTTGTATTTTGGGCTTTTGGGGTTCAGCGAACGTTAGACCTCCCTAAGACCCTAAAGCCCCAAAGGTCCTCATACCCGTAGAACAGAGACTAAGTCCCAAAATCCTTCACAATTTTGGGGGTTTGAACCCCCAAAAATTTGAAGGACTTTTAGTGGTTAGAAACCCCAACCTTTGACTCCTAGGTCGATGTGCGGGGTGATATCACCCCACGGTCATTTTTTTCCTATAAAAAGGGATCACACCGCCCATTTTGAGCACAGTGTGTATTCGATCCCCGAGCTTCCTTGAGCAACAATTTACATCTTTTTTTGTTCGACAATCTTCTGCACCTCTACAACCTTATTTGTGTTGTTGATTAGTTTATCACACTCCTCAGTGCATGATTTGAGTTTATTTTTCTCCACTTTCTTAGTTAGGTTTGTTTTTGTGTGCCCTAGTTAATCATTTCTTTTCATTTTTAGTTTAGTTTTCTTTTCATTTTGTGGCTAGTTTTTTGTCTTAGTCTTTTTCTGCCCTTTTTAGCGCTTAGTTGATATGGTAAATTGGGTTTTTCTTCATAAAGATTAGGGATTCATCATTAAGAATTGTAGAAACCCTAACTCCAGTCATAATTTTAGGGTTTCAGTAATCCCAAAACCATGAAAGGGGAGACGAGGTTTAAAACCCTGATTATTTGCTTTGCCTTAATCTTTTTTGGAATGCCCTAATCCCATCGGGGAGCTGGGGTTTCATAACCCTGAAACCCTGAAAGGGGAATTAGGTTCTGAAACCTTAACAACCCCTTATAACTCTTGACATCTACACAACCAAAGATCCAAAACCCTTTAGTCTTTCAGGGATTTAGATCCCTGAAATGCTGAAGGGGTTTTGGAGATCCGCACCCCCAAAACACTGAAGGTTGTAACTATACCAAGTGCCAATACTCAAATATGTCAAAAGGGAAGGTTTTCATCATTTTTGGACCCCGCAAATCTGAAAGGATTAAATGGGTCCTGATACCTCAAAACACCCAAAAAATTCCAAGCTTGTAGTTTTCTAGCTTTCAATTAGGATTTTTTGGTTCATTTCTTGGTTTTTTCTGCTTTAAAGTAGTTTGTTTTTTGCAAGTAGTTAGTTGTGTTTCCTTAGTTAGTTATCTCTCTTTCAATAAGATCTATAGATTGATGTTTCCATGATTATATAAAATTAAGTTATGACTACAACACTAAAAATGAAGTACAAGTTTAAAGGATATGGCCCAACCTCAAAGTTGGGTAATCTACATAGTGAGATTACCGATACTGATATCAGACACATGAACTTCAATGAGTTCATGAAGAGTGTTTCTAATCCAACTGGAAGAACTCTTGATGCTACTTCTATGGTTTTCTCAGGACTAGTACATCCAAAAAGACACCTAGTGTTGATCTTTTCCCGATATTTGATCCTAGAAGTGGTTGAACACTATGATCCCAACGAGAAGAGAAAGGAAGGTAAGTAGGAACATCAGTTCTACAAATTTCACCTTATGAACCCCTCTCTGCAAGAACCAATCCTACATGGATTGCAAGGTAAATTCAGTCCTGAAAGAGGACATATAATGAAATGGATGCTACTGAACTATCTCAAATAAGCTAGGCATTCCACCAAGGGGAGTCAAGAAGAAAATCTCATAGGATCTCATATGTCACAAAGGACATGAGAGGGAATTAGAAGGAACGGGTTATAGTCCCACCGCAAGACAAGAATATTGAAGAGATCACTCCTGATGATTTTTTGATGGAGTAAGTTGACCTTGTGGTGCCTACCAGAGGAGGTGGAAAATAATTGGTGGTATTAAGAATTTCTACTTTTTTCAAGCATATGCACCAAGATGAAACGGAGATGAAGTATTTCATAAAGAAGAGTAAAGTCTTAAAGGACTACATTTCCCAGTTGGTTGGTCCCATTGAACAAGATTTCCTAGAGGTGGCATTGTAGGCAACACTTGAAAAGAGAGCACCTCCAAAAAATGACCCATTCTTTAAGGCATGTGCAGATTGGAAAGTAGAGTTGGAGGAGTTTGGTAAAGAAACCATTCATCTAGTTTTGATGAATTTTTGCACTATTTCTACTGAGCTCACTCACCTCCTTTACATGGTTTTAGAAGGGGAAGGGGGTATTGAAATGAATGTTTAAATATGGGAGAATGTTTTGCATGATTTAAATAAGATAAGGAAGCATGGAGCAGATATATTGGTTGAGGCAGAGATATTGGAGGATGGAGAGCTAGATAAATTAGATATATGGATAAGATCCATTAAACCTACCATCAAGGAATACCATAAAAGGAATGAGTTAATAGAGGCCAAAAGGGAAATGGTTATTCCTTTGGTAAAGCAAGTAGAAGATTTATTTGATTCTATTGATTGCGAACTTTACCGCGATGAGAATAAGGAAACAACATATACTACCAAAAACATCATCCAACAATTTTTTGGAATTCTCTCCAGTGTAGAAACTAAGGAAGATGCAGAGTGGATGTATCGGGGAAATGAGAATATGAGTTAAATCATGGAGGATTTTGAATAAATTTAGAAGGTAGGAACACGATTGAAGACATTATGGAAGAAGCAACAAACTCATCTCCAGTTCATGAAACTTCCACAATTTGATGAAATATATGCAGTTATAGAAAATTTTCATGAATTATTCTTTGGTGTCCTACCTAAGAATTAACATTATTTTTTTCATTCATTATTTCAATTATTAGCATTCATTCATTCACAAACTCTAGTCGTGGCCTAAAATGAAGAAAAGGAGAAAAGGTGGAAATTTGGAAAATCGCACTTTTTTTTATCAAAATCAGAATTTTTGGGGTTCAATCTACATGAGAACGGTCATTTTTGGTGTTTAAAATGCTTATAATGGTTTTCATAAATGAACAAAAGTTCACTCCTTCAATTCCATGCATCGAAATCATCCACAAAGCTGATTAGAGGCATTTTTGGTAAAGCGACAGCCAAACTCCACTTCACTCAAAAATTCTACGGCATGTGCTGGCTTTGAATTTGCTTGATTTTGGCATTTTAATGGATGGAAAATGAATTCAACATGTTATGGTATGGATTAAGAGTAGTTTTCATAAGATAAACTAGAGTTTAGAATTTATTATGCTCATTTTGCACGCCCAGAAATCCTAGTTACGGGTTTCATAATTTTGCATTGAAAATATATAAATAAACACAACATGGTTTTGTAATGAGGGTTAGAATTTTTGTGAGAGACTATAATATATATTGGTTGTTGTATTCATGGTGTGTTTATCTTCTATCTATGTGAATTTGAGAATTTATTTTTAATTTTAAGAGCCAGATGTATGTTCTTCTATGAGATTTTGTGTAAATCAATTAGTTGGTATTAGCTATGGTTTATTTTACTCATGGTGGTGAATGAATGGTGAAGATATAATCGTTATGCTTAAGGAATAATTTGTCTTGCATGTGTGCGTGTCTATGGCTTCATAATTTTGATAAATTATGGGATATCTTTATTTTTGTTATTGATTTGATGATTGCATCTACTTAATATAACTTGTGACTATTCAATCTCATGTTATTGTGGTTTTGTTACAAGTGTGGTTGTCGTTGCACAAAAAGATCAACTTGTTAATGCTCGAAAAAACCATTGGAATTATAGAAGACACAAGAGGTGGTTAGTCCCTTGTCATGAATCCCGAGGGGGGCACTGATAATTTTGACAACAATCTCCCCCTCAGCGTTACCCGAGGGGATTTGAACCTCTGACCAATCTCTGATACCACTTGTTACAAGTGTGGTTGTCATTGCACCAAAAGATCGACATGTTAATGCTTGATACAACCACTGGAATTATAGAAGACACAAGAGGTTGTTAGTCCCTTGTCATGAATCCCGAGGGGAGAACTGACCATTTTTCCAACAAGTTTTTCTTAATCTAATCCATTATTCAATATGCGAGTTGAATTTATCATGGTTGATGTCCTTTAGAATTTGTTTTCAGTAATTTTATTACATTCTTGTTACCTTCATCTTTTTACTTTTTGGGGAAATCAAGGTTATAATTTATTTATCATAACAAGGATTAAATTAGATTTAAATTCAATTGCATGCATATGTTATCTTTCTTAAAATTGAGAAAATTGAAAAAAGAGTTATCAAAAATTATTGTTTTCTAGTTTCACGGTTTTGAACCAGCAAAGGCCTCCTTGTGAAATCACATTATCTTCAACTGAGTTTTAGCACGGTTGTACCATGACCACAGAGAACCTTGGGAGTGACTTCGTCATTCTTTAAAGAGAGGGATTTTCATCACTCCTCCCTACTATTACATCGTGCAAAAACGATGCTCAACAAGAACAAATATTTGAATTGTTTGCTTGAATTAAATTGTAGAATTACATTATGATACAATGAAATAGATGGAATGTATATGATTTATAAATTTATTTTCAAGGATGCAAACAAATAATATAACAAGATAAATATTCGTATGGAGATTGCTTTGGACCACACATCAGTGTTGAAGCATTGTGATGTTGATAAGTTTGTCAAAATAAATCAGTCCAGCTTACACAACTTGATGATATTGCAAAGATCGATAATAATAATTTGGTGGATATTATTGGGTTTTTGTGAATTTTGAGGATATCTCAATTGTGCAATGGACAATGGAATAGAAGTTTTACAAAGGACTACAAAATTAGTTTATATGTTCTTGGAAACCATTGATGTGAACTAATGGGGGTCGCCTTATCAGCAAGGGGGAACAATTAAAAAGCTTAAAGGATTCCCAAAATATTGTTCTACTTTCTATTAGAAATGAGGGTGCGGGTGAGTTTAGAGGAAAGGAAATAATTATTATAGCATCAATAAAATTAACTATAGAACCCTTAATATCGAAAGACGGGGCCCTCAGATCTAAAGCAAAAAGAGAAAATATTGATGCATAATCATCATTAGTTATTGGTCAAGGAAATGAAAGTACTAATATCATGAATGTTTCAACTATATAATTGGAATTTAAGTTAACATAAAAAAAATCCTTTGGAAGCCACAATGAGAACAACTGTCGAATTTATCAAGAAAGATTATTTCTACTACTCAACATGTTTATTGCATGTCAATGGGCAATAATGTAATAAAAATGTATTCAAAATGATGATAGTACATGGTTCTTCTTTAGATTCCAAATGAAAATATTAGAGTTCAACTATAGATACCTCTTACAATTGAAGCTCCAAGATCACACATGTGCACTTTGGGTTGTAACTTTTGATGGCGTTGCGACTGAATTATTGCAAATATCTACTAAAGAGTTGTACAAGCTACAATATGACACTCAAACTGACACAAGCCCACAAGTCATCTTCAACTCTATGCTTTTTAGTTATTTTATATTTACTCTCTTTGTATGAAGTAATACACATAACTATGAAGCGAGGATGAAAACAACAATCACAAAAGTTACAAAAGTAGAGTTCAAGAATGAATGTGAAACTTTAATTTATGAAATATCACAAATGGATGCTTCCAATGAAATTTAATGTCAAGTGTTAACTTCCCCTCTATATATCGTTGTGATCATTTATATAACTCCAAAATTTGAACATGCCTATAATATTTTCTATGAAGAGACATTTTTTATTGTGTCTTTCATAGTTACTGCAAAAATAAATAAAAAATATAATTCATACTTCTAAATGAACCTTTATGCAAAATTGAAAATGAATATAACTAATATTTCCAGATCACTTGTTCAAATGAAAATATCGCATTCTTCTCAAATTTGTATCTTTATTTTGCAATATTTTTTGGTTCTTGCACATTTACAACAATCAATTATGTCTTGTCAATTGACGATACTTCCTTATTTCAAATAGAAAGACATGGCTCATACATTTTTTATAAAATTATTAACAATATATTTTAAGATTAAGAATAATGAAAATATTTGAATTGATCAAAACTTATTTTAATTTCAATATATCAAAAGTTGTTTTTATGATGCTTTTGAATGTGTCATATGCAATTGTTGATTATTTGATGGACCATAACAGTATGTTATGTGATTGAGAGTGATGCAAATATTTGAATTGGTTAAAACTTACTTTAACTTCAATAGATCAAAATTTATTTTATGATGTTTTTATTTTTGTCATATATAATTGGTGATTATCTCATGGAGCATACAAATAATTAATTGCTTAAATTTGTTGCATATGTTTTATAATATCCAACGTGTTTTACTTTCTAGCAAATGGCATATCCAGTAAATAACAAATTGTAATGTAATTAAATATATCAAATCTGTCATATTTTGAATGTGTCATATCCAATTGTTGATTATTTGATGGACCATAATTGTATGTTATATGGTTAACAATTATATAAATATTTGAATTGATCATAACTTACATTAACTTTAATAGATTGATTACTAGATGGAGCAAACAAATAATGAATTGTTACAATTTGTTGCATGTGTTTTATAGTATGGAATGTGTTTTAATTTCCATAAAATGACATACCCAGTAAATAATATATTCTATTGCATTCAAAAGTATGGAATCCAAATTTTCTAGGCCCACTTAAATCAAAAATTCTAATGCATTTTAGGTTGTCAAATATCTTTGTTGTTTTTAGAAAAAGCATATGCTCATATTATATGTTGCAACAAAGATGGCCAACAGGAGAGAACGAAGTCAATTGTGTTACAGTCAACACAAGGAAGAAATATTTTCTAGATGTCGTATCCAACAATTAAACCAAAAAATATAGAGCTCCATAGAAACAACAATGCAAAGAATAAAAAGTACAAATACAAACACCAATGAACAAAAAATCACATATATTGAAGCAAATAACCTTGAGAATGCATGTGTCTGTAAAAGATCAGGCCAAAATAAATGAAACAAAATGATAAAAACATGTTGGGTAGTATTATTCTATAGAGATATTTTAGCATTAGAGTTCTCGCTATCGATGAAAAAAATTTGGCAGTGCATTAATGCATCATCTAATGTCAAAACATGTAGGATATGTAAAGAAATATATAGTTGAATGTATTTTCAAAAAAATACTTGACAGACCATATGTTTTATATGTTTTGGTAAAAAGGGAGTGCATCACTTCTCTGCAGCAAATAACTTAGACCTAAGTAAACAACCTATTGTTTTAAAAAGACTCGCCGAGGTAGAAGAAATGCTTATAGATAGAGTGAGCCCACTTTTATAGGTTACCCATGCAAGAGGTAGATAATGTAAATATATTGGGATACCATAAGGTTCCCCCATGATATATCAAGAATTGCCTCTCTTTTACCTTATAGATTACAAGAGCTTGATATTATCATTTTTAGACATATATTAAAGGTAAGAATTATATTTTTTATGTGAATAGACACCATGTTATGGATGTAATATAATATACAATTGATAACAACCCATACTATGATAATCTCATTGATGATGTTAATGGACTTAACATATTGCCTATTACAAGCACATATATATCAATTTTGTTGCATAGCTTGTCATTTGATTGCCACGATACAATGGCTGAAATGGGAGGTTACAATGACCCTAATAATGAAAATATTTTTTTCAAATTCCTTATCATTCGTACACAAGCTCCCAAATAGACAATGAAAGTTAAAAACTATACAATAAATATTGTTTATACAAACAAATGATCCTTTTATCATACCATGGACTAAAATCAATAAAAGACCAATAAAAGAATACAACACTAAGGGTTTATTGGACATGGATTTACCTACCTTTTTTCCAAATGGAACTACACCTCCTTTGCAACTAAGAGACAAAAAATTCACATCATGCATGAAAATGTGTTGCATTTAATGAGGTTATGTGATCAAAGGGTTGGACATAGGGGCTTCACCTAGTGAGCCTGAATCACAACATGTGTATTCATGGCATACTAAAGAATACCCTTATTTTCAAAAATATTTCCCCAAACTCCTTTTTTTTCACCCCCATCCAATAGCCACCTAGTACCCCACACACCTCTTTTCCTATATAATCCCCCACCACCCCCCAAAAAAATACCCCCTGCATAGGCAATGTTATGCCCTTTTTCCCATTTTAAATCCCCTAAAATGAATGCATGTGGTATTGTAATTGATACTAATAATAGTTATTTTTTTGTGATTAGTTTTTTGTCAAAGTCATATTGACTAAGTAAGTCAGTCGGTGAAAGGAGAAAGGAAGTATAAGAGTGAGTTGTTAAAGAGAAAAGTAAAGACAGATGGTAAAGCAAAGTGAGTTAGTCATCGAGAAGAGGAAAGCACCGAGAAGTGCATGATATTTACCGAACTGAGAGTTCATGTTATTGAGTCATGAAGTTAGTTACAAAGCAAGGAATAGTTATTGAAAACACAGATTGAATAAACATTTAATGCAAAGCCACAGTAATCTGATAGATTCCAAAGATGAAGATGAAGTTAGTTACAAGATCTAGGATTGATAAAATTCAAGGTAATAATCTATGGTATAGATTAAGCAGAAAAATTAATGATGTTACCTCCGATAAAAGTTCAAGTTCTAAGGCAATGGTTACATGGTTCACCGAGTACCAAATACATTGAATTTGTTCATATATAAGGATGATCTGACAGTCGAGAGTAAAAGAAGAAAAACCTAATCAATAAGATTAAGAGGAAAAAATTTGTCTATATAAAGGATGAATTTGAATGGGAAAGAGTTGTTGTTATTGAGTTGAATAAAATTTGAAGTGTGAAGAGAAGCACCGAGTACAGAGCAGTTACAACAGAACAGAGAAGTTGAATGAGTTTGATGTTACCGAGTGTAGTATGAGGTAAAGAAATAATTGAGCATAGAGATTCTGAATAACATGTGTTGATGCATTTTCACAGACATTTTGTATTGATTTTTATAGAGTGAAGAAGTGTGTAAATCTCATTATTGGGTAGGCCCTAATAGGTCTCATTTTTTAAATCCTTTAACAAGGTACATCTTGTTGGAGATTTTCCTTTGTGCAAATAGTTGACTGTATGTTTGTCATTGATGACAACATATAATATATAGCAGTGTACTATATTCACTTTTCAGTATGGATATGTTGAAGCCTTGCACAGTTGTTTTTATGTTGGATACATAGTTATTATACCATGTTAATACACGCAGATTTAGAAGTTTAGTTAAAGTTGAGTTATGTTGATCTGTTTACTAGCCACAGTTTTAGAGGATTGTTTTTAAGAGCCGACGGTAATTTTATTGATTCTTCATTTGCACCTATCTTTGGGATATGCATGTTTAGATTCATGTTAGTCATGAGTCAAAGATGATTAACCAAAGGTGCTAAACGTGTTAGTGTGACGTTTGAGTGATTTTGGTGAAGCCGACTATGTGAAGTGATGCGTCTATTCATTTTGAGTTTCGTGGCTCTAATTATGTTGCGTGCTTAATTTAGCCGACAAGAAAAGTATTGAAGGGATTCCTACAGCTGACATGATCATATATTTTGAAGAAGATACATATAGAAGTTCATTTGTGATCACCAAGTGTGAATGAAAAGGAAGAGACAGTAGAAAAAAATAGAGCAGGATGCTAGTTGTTTTGGGACAGTAAAGCTATATCATTCATCAGTTGAAGATCTATGTGTAGAAGTAGAGAGTGCATACAATTCACTGGAACTGATCAAGACAGCAGGTCTACTCAAACAGTTCATTATCAGATATAGTATATATCTATTTTACAGAAGGTTGCAGCCTTCATCATTCTAGCAGTGTGCTCTTGGACAGTGTTTCCTCACCCCTAATAGGGTTATTTGTAAAAGACTCCTAACAGGGTCCAACCCTTAACCAGGTCACTATACTTATTGCATTGTAAATATCAACTCCTAACAGGGTTGTAATATCTTTTAACAGGGATCATTATACTCTAGTGTAGTTATTTGTGGGTGTTAATTCCCACCAGGGTTTTTACCTATTTTGGTTTCCCCGTAACCAAAATTGTGGTGTTCTATTATGTGCTATCTTTTTGTATTTATGTTTAAGTTTATTTTGTACTTAATTGGAGAAAAGAATTAAAACTAGTAGATAATTGATTCACCACCCCCCACTCTCAGTTATCTCTTGGGACTATTCCTAACAATTGGTATCAGAGCAAGGTGCCTCTGAGAGAAAGCCTAACAGCTTAAGGTAGATCATATGGCGTACTTCAGAAAAGAGAGTCATAAGTTTGATGGAGAAAATTATCTTGACTGGAAAAACAAAATGATAACACATCTACAGTGAATTGGTTTTGAGATCTATGAGGTTGCTATCATGCAATTGATGTTCCTACTTTGAAAGATCTTGCAGAAGAAGACTCTGCTATTAAACAAAAGGAAGTATTCACCCAAAATGCAACTTCCAAAGAAGCCCTAATTAGTGTCTTATCTCACAGTGAATTTTCTGAGATTAAGAAGGCAGATAAAGCCTATTCAATATGGAAATACCTAGAAGACATGTTTGAAGGAGACATCCAAGCCAAGAATGGGCACAGAAAGACATGGAGGAAAATATACAACAATTTAGAAATGCTACCTGAAGAAAACATCAGAGCTTACAATCAGAGGATTAATGAAGCAGTTTCAGGAATCGAAAACAATGGTGGAGAAATTTCAGAGGAAGACATAATGGACAAAGTGATGACTATATTGACAGTAGATTATGAGAGCAAGATAAACATCTTGGATGAAACCATGCAATTTTCAAAATACTTCAAAAGGGAAACCTTGATCAACAAAATTTCAGCATTTGAGATATCAAGATTGAAGACAGAACCTAAAATTGAAACAGCTTTCAAAGCCTCGGTCCATGGTAAGAAATCCTTGAGCATCTCTAGTAATATTGAGAAAGAAGAAGTGGATACAGAACTAGAATAAATCATTTCTATGATTGGTAAGAAAGAAAGGAAAGGAAAAGGAAAATATGAAGGACAGCTACCATTCAAATGTTTTTCATGCAACAAAGTTGGCCATTTTGCATCCAAGTGTCCTACAAGAGTCAAGAAGTTCAGATCATATTACAAGCCCAAATATAATAAGGAATGCTACTATGATAAAGATGGTGTGACTGATGATGATTCAGGAGAGGATGAAATTGGATTCATTGCAATTAAAGATACAGAAAAAATGGTTGATGAAATGGAAATTGAAGATGAAAAGAAAGCACAAGAATTGGCTTTAGTTTCACAAACAGACATCAGAACAGATTGGATCATTGACGGCGGGTGTTCACATCACATGAAAAGAAATAAAGATATATTTGTACATCTAGATAAGTACAAAGGTGGCATGGTTATATTTGGAGATAACACTCCTAAACCTATCATAGGCAGAGGATCTATCACTATAGATGGAAAGAACAAGACAGGTGATGTTATGTATGTTGATGGTTTACATCATAACCTACTAAGTGTTGGATAGTTTCTGGATAAAGGATATCAGTTAGAATTCAAAGGTGCATCATTAATAACAAAGAAGGAGACATGATAGCATCAGGTTCAAATACCAAAGGTAATGTTTTTTAGCTCAACTCGGAAGTAAGTTGTTTTGTTGCAAAAGTGGATGACAGTTGGTTATGGCAAAAAAGAATTTTTCATATCAATTTTGACAACATAGTAAAGATAAGCAATGTAAAGGAAGTGAGAGACCTTCCTAGCATTGCAAGACCATTTGATACTATGTGCAGGTAATGTAGAAACTGAGAAATATAGCTTCGACTTCCAAGACCAATCTGTATGCAAAATACCTGTTACAAAGAATGAAGCCAAAGACCGAAAGAGCAAAAACCCTTCTATGCTCAAAAAGTGAGAGCTCAAAAATGTATTCAGAGAGTATGCAAAAAAAATTACAAGAATTCAACCTTAAAGGTGAATGAAACCCTAAAAAAGGAAAAGGATAACCTAAGAGAAAGCTTAAGTGAAAAATAGAGTACGACTAACTTAATAATTAATATCAACATGATATAATTAATAAGTGACGAAAACTATATACTCTAACACCCCCCCTTAAGTGAAGCTCAGGAGGTAAGCTAACCTAGCACAGCTATGAAAGCAAGAAATGGGTCCCAGCAACAAGGCCTGATCAGGTACCCAATACAAGGAAATCTCTGTGAACTGGAGATAAAGGATAAAATCCAGTGGGAAAAACTCCTCTCCAAAAAGAGATATAAAAGCAAGCAAAAGACAAAGGATGACTTCAAGAGACTCTCTCAAAGCCATGAGTACAATGTGTGCTACCAACCCCCTCGTGAGAGAGGTTTGAGGCTCCAAAGCCCCCCCAGAATGAAAGAATCCCTGGATCAATGAACAAACCACCATGACGCCAATACAAAGGAGTGAAAGGAAGTGAGCACTAAAGAGGTGACCTCAAAAGATGAGGTGTCACTGGAAGGCCGAGCTGATGCTCAATGAGAAGACACAAGGATCCTAAAATGTAATCCCCAATGCAAGTGGTATGATAGGTGTGCTGACACTATCATGAGAGAGGAGATGAGTGTCCTCTGTAGAATCGTCAACAACTGCACCTGGTGGCTCGATGAATGGAGCTGGAGGGTCTGGCAGTGCTGAAGAAGAGTCCTGCTGAAGAGAAAGAACCTCAACAAGATGTGGTGTGGCAGTCATAGCAGTGGTCTCAGGAACAACACACAGGTTCAAGTGACCTGACTACACCACATGATGCTCTCGCGAAAGAGGAAAGCTGAGCTCCGATAATGGAGATGGTGGACCAAAATGTGTGAAGGTGTAGAGACAGGTGGAATAATCAACTATCCCTATAGCAAAAATGCCACCTGTCACACTATCCCAAATGAAGATTGAATCTGGCGTGAATGCAACTGTCTTCCTAGATCCACTGTGTGTAATCTGGTAAATCGAGAGAAGGTTTGCAGATAGAGATGGGACATACAATACATCATTGAATGTGCCATCCTGAATGCGTACAAAACATTTCCCACAGACTGGCATAACAGTGTTATTCCCCATGAGAATGTGGGGAATAGGAGAAGCCTCAATAGAAGAGAAGATCTCTGGAGAAGATGCCATATGGTGAGAAGCACTTGAATCCAGTATCCAAGGGACCTGGGAAGGGGATGCAATGGAAGCCCATAATGCATGACCCTGTCCAAAATCCTGACCAGATGTCGAAGATGAGGTAGAAGACTAAAAAGTAGACCCCTATGAGGTGGAAGAGGATGGAGAGGAAATAGTGCTCTTCTGAAGGAGAGCTTGCAAATTTGCAATCTGTTTCTCATAGCCATCAAATCTCTTCTAAAAATAATGTGACTCATCATGGGACCCCTTCTGACAATAGGAATAGGTAGGGTTCTCATTCTTCTGTTTCTCCTTCTTAGAAGAAGATGGTGGGCCAGTAGGGTGTTGAGAAGAGGAATCAGATATCTGCTTTGACTTTGACTTCTATGTATCCTGAGATGACTTGGCAAGCAATGCCTGTGACTGTGAACCTATAAGAGAATCCATCTGACTGAGTTTGGACTGCTCATGATTTAACTTGTCATAGAAGGTCTCAAAAGAGGGCATAACATGACGTGCACCCAGTGCATCCATAGTGGACAAGAAGGTAGAAGTGAAAATATAATAAGGACCATGAAGCTTTGAGAGTATCAGGAAGATACACTCATCATCTGACTTCGTCTTTCTAGGAACCTGTAAAATAGATCGAAGAGACTTGAACTTCATCAGGAAGTCCTCAATGCTGGTGAATGATTAAAGTACCAAGGAGGTGAACTCTGCATCTATCTGGAGGACCCTGAACTGATTCATTATGCCAAACAAGGTGGAAAACTTGTCCCACATATCCCTGGGTGTGGTTAGACCATCTAGGTGGAACAACAACCCACCTGAAATATTCATGGAAATGAGGCCCATTGCCTCATTCATCCTATTTCTGTGCATAAAAGCCTCATAAGGCCTTGGTAGAATAGGCTGAGCCACATCCAGGTAGGACCATAAACCTCATGACATAAGGATTCTGGTCATTTGTGGCTTCCATGTGTGGTAGTTATGTGGATTCAGAACGGCAATGGATGTGTTTGACATTAAGAGAATAAAATGAAAGAAGAAGGGTCTCTCTGAATTGAAAATGTAGAAAGAAATATGCACCCCCACACACACTATCAAACTAACACCCATACACCACAAAATGAAGCAAAAAATACAAAGAACCAGAGAAAAACCTGAGATTCCAAAGCAGAACAGGAGCACAAAAGAAGGTGCATTTTTTACTACAAAAATTGGTAATAAAATGGAAAAATTAGGAAATGAGACCTAAACAAGAGCGACGAGCTCAAAAAGAGATTTTTGACGATATATAGAAGTTAAAAATCTAAGTCCGTATGAGCCCTGTAGAGCCAAAAAGGCACAGGTACCCCCAAAAGACAAGGTCCCTGAAAAAACACAGTCTCGGGAAATAATTTGACGGTCATATGGCCATCACGGGACATCTGGCCGGGTAGAGGTGGCCAATGGGAGGTGACGCTAGTGGAGGTGGTGGCTGGGCTAGGTGGCGGTGGCAGTCGGGTGGGGCGGTGGTGGCAGTCGGGCGACGGGTCCCAGTGGCGACGCGGTGGCTGGCGAGCCAAGGGTGGTGCGTGGGCGATGCGGTGGTGGTGCCAGGCTGGTACAATGGCGGCGCGCTCTGGAAGCCCCAAATATATTTTTAAAAATGTCATTTTTTAAAAAAAATTTATGATTTTGCCTCGATTTTTGTGTTGTACGGCCCTTATAGGCCAAAAAAATTCTCTAGAGGTCACTGTGACCAAATATGTCAAACTTTATATGTATTTCGACTCTCCTAGGCCTTTTGAGCATGATGGTGGAGTCTTTTTTGGCTCAAATGGCTCTAAAAAATAGCGCCTCCTTAGAAATGACAAAAAAAACTCTAGAGAGGTTGTGGCTGTAGTCTTCAAATCGGGGCTTCAAAAAACCTTCAAACTAGGCAGCGATAGGGTGGCTCTGATACCATGTAGAAACTAAGAAATACAGCTTCGACTTCCAAGACCAATCTGCATGCAAAATACCTGTTACAAAGAATGAAGCTAAAGACCGAAAGAGCAGAAACTCTTCTGTGCTCAAAAAGTGAGAGCTCAAAAATGTATTCAGAGAGTATGCAAAAATAATTACAAGCATTCAACCTTAAAGATGAATGAAACCCTAAAAAAGGAAAAGGCTAACCTAAGAGAAAGCTTAAGTGAAAAATAGAGTACGACTAACTTAATAATTAATATCAACATGATATAATTAATAAGTGAGGAAAACTATGTACTCTAACAGGTAATGTGTGATGGGAAAGCATGTGAGGAACTCATTTAGAAGCAAACAGAACTCTACAGAGAACAAATTAGATCTAGTGCACACTGACTTATGTGGACCTACTCAAACATGATCATACTATGGTGAAAGGTATTTCATTTTATTTGTTGATGATTTATCTAGAATGATGTGGGTTGAATTCATGAAAGATAAATCTAAAGCTTTTGAGAAGTTCAAAATATTCAAAGCTAAAGTTGAAAATGAGTCTGGATTAAAGATAAAATGTCTGAGATCTGATAGAGGAGGAGAATTCACCTCTGACAAGTTTCTTGAGTACTGCGAAGA
>MU224731.1:718806-738350 GCA_018584345.1 Thuja plicata | reverse complement strand
AGTTCATGATTCAAGAGAGATATTATGAATATGCACCTATGATTGAAGATGAACCTAGACCTATCAATAAAGAAATAGTTATTGAAGAAATGTTTGACTGTATTGATGTATCATGCAATAACCCTGAGCCAAGTGAAGAGGAATCATAGATTACAGATGAGAGTGTCACACCTAAAATTTCAAAATACACATCTAGATACCATTCAAAGGAAGATATCATTGGAGATCAAAGCAGTAAAGTTTTGACAAGATCTAGAGCAAAAGTTTCAACTGTTGATGAAGAGGTATGTTTACTTTCACAAATTGAACCCTTAAGTGTTGAAGATGTGTGTAATGATTCAGAATGGAAAAATGCAATGCAAGAAGAATTAGATTAGGTAATTAAGAATGACACATGGGAATTGGTCCCTAAACCTTGTGATAAAAATGTGATTGGAACTAAGTGGATATTCAAGAACAAAATGAATGAAGATGGTACAGTGATAAGAAACAAAGAAAGACTAGTATGTAAAGGATATGCGCAAAGAAAAGGAATTGACTACACTGATACATTTGCCCCTGTGAGCAGACTGGAAGCAATTAAATTGTTTTTAGCTTATGCAACATTCAAGAACTTTAAAGTAAATCAGATGGATGTCAAGTCAGCATTTCTAAATGGTGAATTGGAGGAAGAAGTCTACATAGAGAAGCCTGAAGGATTTAAATTATCAGACAAAACAGACATGTTATGCATACTAAAGAAAGCCATCTATGGACTTAAATAGGCCCCAAGAGTATGGTATGAGAGACTTGATGGCTACTTGACAAAGATTGGATTCAAAAAGCGAGCAGCAGACTGCAACTTATTCATAAGAGAGACACCTGAAGGATTATTACTTGTTTCTATCTTTGTTGATGACATTATTTTTGGAGGTAATGACAAGCTTAGTGCAAAATTTGCCAAAGAGATGCAGAGCGGATTTGAAATGAGCATGATTGGACCTATAAAATACTTTTTGGGATTAAATGTAAAGCAAACAGACAGAGGTATATTTGTAAATCAGTCTAAATATGTGAAGGAGATATTGAAGACATTCAAGATGGAAGATTGCAAGCCAGTAAGCACTCCTATGATAACAGGAAGAAAGCTTTCTAAAAATGATGACTCCGCAATAGTAGAAAAAACACTATACAAATCTATGATTGGAAAACTCATATATCTCACTCAATCTAGACCAGATATTTATAATGTAGTTGGCATTGTTGGGAGATTTGCAGCTGAACCAAAACAAAATCACTTAATGGCAATAAAAATAATATTCAGATATTTAAAAGGAACTATAGACTATGGTATATGGTATCCTAATTCAGAAAATGTAGAACTTCGTGTGTACACAGATGCAGATTGGGTAGGTTGTGTTGATGAAAAAAAGAGTACCTCAGGAGGAGCAATATTTCTTGGAGATAGGTTGGTTACTTGGACAAGAAAGAAGCAGAACTGTATTTCTCAGTCAACAACAGAAGTTGAGTATGTAGCAGTAGCATTGAATTGTTCAACAATGGTTTGGATCAAGTAGATGATTAAATACTTTGGAATTCAGATTAATTATCCTATTTTCATTCATTGTGACAACACTAGCACTATTATTATGTCAATGAACCTTGTGATGCACGCAAAGACTGATCTGATGTTAGGATCTAGGACTGTTGCACATGAATAATAACTTTTTATTCCAATTAAATGAAGGTCTTCAAAATGTAATTAAAATTCTTTTATAAACATAATAACTAAATAATGATAATTTGAACAAAAGAGAGAAAGATGAGAGAAGATGAAACACAAGTTGATAACGGAGCTCACCAATTGGCTACATCTTCGGGTCCCTCTAATGGAGTGGTCGATCCTTGATTCTGCTCCAGAAAATGGTTACAAGGTCTTCAACCTGTTACAAGACTCACATCTCCTTGGACGATAATGAATTACAAAAGAAATCCTCCTTTACACATGCAACAAGCTTTACTAAAAGCTCCAAATGAACAAGGACAAAATTCACTACCAAAGTCCTAATTCCAACTTTGAAATTCTCTCACAAATTTTCCTCCCAAATCACCACTAAAAAACCCACAAAAATCCAGCAACTCACACTCCCTTTTCACCCCTTTTTATACAAAGAATTTACTCAATATGGTAGATAACCATATGATTTACAAAATATTCTCAATCTCCCATTGTTTACAACAAATCTCCCAAAAATAATAATATCTCTTAAAAATACCCATTAAGATAACATACTTCTTAAATTTCCCATGAAAATACCGTGGGAATATTTTGCGATTATTTCTTGACTACTATCATTATCAACTTTGGGTGTTTAAGGATAAATTTATCTAAATCTGCACCAAAAGTCACGCAATCTTGTTGGTTTTCACGGCCTTTTTGGGATGGTGGGACAGTGGTTGAAACCGTCGGCCCAGCATTTCCTCTTAACTTGTCTGACAATATGTTTAAATACATTATTGTTCTCTTTATATTCAAACCTTGTTGTTGGCATGTTGGTTAAGGAAGTGGAGGTAAAACTTTGGTGGGGTTGTAGGTCACGAGTTACATTCCTACTATGGCCATTTTATTTACTATATGAATTTTAAGTGGCGGGAGATATAGTTAAAAAAAAAATAAACGCCAAAGTTAGTTCAATGAACACATGTGCCACATTGGTCAGGAGGAGTGTTATTAAAGTAGAGGTCACAGTTTTGAATCTCCAACTTACAAAGTATACAAAATATTTTGATGAGGACCGATTACTACCATGTGGCGCTCAATCATTGGGCCACATGGCACAATGCAATTTGCCATCAGATGAAAAGTGTCATCCCCAGATGACGCCAACTATGCACTCTGCCACATCATTAATAGTGCCATGTCACCTGCCATGTCAGCATCCCATTCTGACTGTACTTGCTGACATCATCAAGTCAACCTTTTCTTTTGCAAATTTGGCTAGCCATAACTTCTACACACGGACTCTGTTTAACTCTGTTCAAGTTGCATTGGATTCGTATCGATGAGCTCTTCAACATGGTGTTGATTTATGGAGTTTTTGGAACACTTCAATTTTTTGTGAAAATCCACCTAGATCAAAGACAAAACACATAGAAATAAAATATCATTTTCTAAGAGAAACAGTTGCAGAGAGAGAAGTGAAGTTGGATTATGTAAGCACCAAAGATCATTTGGCAGACATATTTATGAAACCTTTATCAAAAGATACTTTTGAGTATCTCAGGAAGAAGCTGGGAGTAATTCCCTTTCCTGAGTCTGATTAGACTTTACAGCATGTGCATCAGTCCTTAGTGATTGATGATTGGTTGACTACTCTACTTCTAGAGTAGTACTTGTGCTTATTTTTATTTTTCATCCTTTGCCATTGATATCAAAGGGGGAGTATATATTAAGGGGGAGTATATAGTCATGAAAATAAAAACACAATAAAAGGAGATATAGTGGTTAAGAGGAACTTTTGATGAGGATATTGAGAAGATTGTAAAAAGAAAGAAGACACTTTTGGATTGATGGTGTTTTTCATATCATATGTTGCCATCAATGTCAAAGGGGGAGATTGTTGGAGATTTGCCTTTGTGCAAATAGTTGACTATATGTTTGTCATTGATGACAACATATAATATACAGTAGTGTATTGTATTCACTTTTCAGTATGGATATGTTGGAGCCTTGCACAGTTGTTTTTATGTTGGAGACATAGTTATTATACCATGTTAATAAATGCAGATTCAGAAGTTCAGTTTAATTTAATTTATGTTGATCTGTTTACCAGCCATAATTTCAGAGGATTATTTTTAAGAGCCGACAGTAATTTTATTAATTCTTCAGTTGCGCCTATCTTTTGGATATGCGTGTTCAAATTCATGTTTAGTTATGAGTCAAAGATGATTAACCAAAGGTGCTAAATGTGTTTCATTTGAAGTGTGATGTTAGATTAGATATTGTAAAATCCTTTAGCAAGGTAGACTGTATAAGCCTTTTTGTACTCCTAACAGGGTAAGCTATCAGAAGTAGCTAAACATTTTAGCTTTAACTGAGCAACCTTTTTACTGTAGTAGTGAAGTTTTGTGGGTGTCATCCCCACAACATTTTTTCCTCTAACCAAGGATTTCTGTGTGACAAAAAATCATGGTGTTATGGGTTATGTTTTCATGCTTTGATTTATCTATTTTATAATGCTTATCTGCATTGTATTCAATTCAGTAAATTTTTAGTTTATATGCTAAAAGTTTTTGAAGTACTGATTCACCCCTCCCCTCTTAGTACTTAACTTTCCATACTGAATCCAACAATTGGTATCAGAGCTTGGACTCTTGAAATAAGAGTTTAACCACCTAAGAGTAAAATATCATAAGCTATGGAAAGTTTTAGGCAAGCTAAGAAGATTGAAATTCTTGAGTTTGAATTGGAAAGTGCATAAGAGGTGATTAATTATCTAAGAATAAAATTGGAAAATTCATTAAGGGTAAGAAAGCACCTATGTGATGAATTGAAGTCTGCACAAGAACATGCTGATGTACTTGAGACAGAATCTGAAGGAAGTCTAAATGATGAATCAGAAATAGTTATTACAAAATTGATGGAAAAGAATGATGCACTTACCGAGCAGTTGAACTTGATAAAGAAAGATCAGGAGGCACAAGGAATCAAAATAGGTGATATACTTGAATCTAAAAGAATAGTTGAAGATGCTCAGGGAATGGCAGAAGAAGACAAGAGACAAACTGAGGCAAGAATAATTGAGAAAGATAATGAAATCATCAGGATGACCCAAACTCATTACGCTATGACCGACCAACTAGTGAATGCAAGTCAAGAGGTAACCAGAAAGGAATTTGAGAATCAAACGCTGAAGTTTGAGATTGAAAGGTTGAATAGAGAAATGAAAGAAGAAAAGAAGAAAATGAAGTGCTAAAATGTAGTGAAGAATCATTAAGGATATTGGATGAACAACTTAGAAGTCAAAAACAACTGAAAGATAAAAATGGACTTGGATTCCCTGAAAATAGCACCACCAAGAAAGGAGAGTCCTCTAAATAACCTGGCAACTAATATAGTACTTCCTCACCGAAGACAAAGAAGCCTAATTGCCATTACTATGGGAAACCTTGTCATATAACCAAATTCTGTAGAAGACAAAGAGGTAAATCATTGAGCATTCCAAATTGTGAAGGTTACTGTTATCATTGCAATAAATATGGACATCAAGCATTTGAATGTAGATTAAGAATTGAGAATAACTCATGGAAGGAAAATTTCAATGGTTACTGCAATGCTTGCAATATGTATGGTCATAAATCTAAAGATTTTAGGTCACAAAGAAGGAATGGTAAATGGGTCCCTAACTGACAAAATACACCAAGAAACTGATAAGGCACATCAATACTATGGGACTACAACACAAGAATCTCATGTACAACATGTGGGAGATATGGACATATTGCAAAAAATTGCATGTTTATGCATGGTAGAAACAATAGAAGAGCATGGAGAATTCCTGGCATGGCATGATTTCATTGTCATGAGGTAGGTCAACTAGCTAAAGACTTCAGGTACTGAGGTAAAGCTCCAATCGAGGAAGAGATAACTAACAAAGAAAAAGTAAATGTTGAAGATGTGAGAAACTAGATGAACAAAAAATGGAAAACTAAAATACTTTAGATGATGAAACATCATTCAGTACAGTCGATGGCACCACAACTATTAGAATAATTGAGAGGGGGGGGTGAATCAGTGGCCTCAAAAATATTCCAATAATTTAACCCAAAAACTTATTACCACAATTATAAGCCTCTAGTTATCTTTAGTCCTACAAGATGAATGCCTTAAAATAATCTTATCAAATAACTACTGCCCTGAGTTCACTATTAAACCTTATTCTTAGTGTTTACCAATTAGCAGTCTTTCATTTACCGAAATACAGTAAATTACTTAGTGCATACTGATCAAACCAGATTAGTTATGTGTAATGCAAAATACTAAAGTAATGACTCATAAACACATTGACACATGGATTTTTAATGTGGAAACTCTGTTAAGGGAAAAATCATTTGGGACCGGTAACCCAAAATTTTCACTCTTCTGAAGTGAGCTCGGCGAAGAGCCAACCTTTTTAAAGGTTACAAACACACTATTAGGTATAACCTTCTTTGATGATTTAAATAGAATAATTTTTCACTTGATATCTGGTATCTCTATGATATCTTCATGACCAAACCCTGTGTAGTTTGTCACTTGATATATGGCATCTTTATGCTATCTTCATGACCAAAAATTTTGATACTCCTTAGGTTGTATCTCAATATATAAAGGATTGTTAAGTCCTTCTCGGTTAAGAGACTTTCTAATCAATGGTTAAATTGAAACAGTAAATGATCTGCTCACATATACAACTATACTTTACAGATTTTCAGATCTATTGTAAGCTCATATTACCTTTCTGATCAATGTCTTCTTTCAATACCTTTTTCTCCACTTCTTTCTACTCGGTGATGTTGTTCTTCTTTGTTGCTCGATGTCCGCAGACATATAGCTCTATTCTTTACCTTGATTGATCAGGACTGTGTGAATTCTTTCACCAATTTCTCTTCGGCATCCTCTTCTTATATTCAACCCCTTAATTCTCAATGAATTAGCTTGTCTCTTTATAGACATGATTCACCTTTTCTAGGTCTCAGTCTTTCTTATTCTTGGCATGATCTGGAAATCTCACCTTTCTTTATTTAAAGCTATACTTCAGTTTTATCTCATAGATTTCTCTTTTAGACAACTGGAATAAAACAGCTTTAAATCTCTTGCTTATCTCTGGCTTTTAAATTGTTGATTGAAATAATATTAAAAACCATTTAATTCCTTTATCTCTTTTCAGCTAAGTCTTTTTTCATTTCTGAACTTCAGTTATTTTTAGTGTTTAACTCTTTGTTAGCTTTGGTTAACACTTCAGTTCTCCTCGGGTATCTCCGTCAGGGTTGTCTGTCCATCGGGTTGCTCTATGATTCTGCTTTTTGGTAATGCTTGCTTGGGTTTCTTTCTTGGGTAACATTGTGACTTTCCTCTCAAGGTTCTCTATCTGTTGGGGTGCACTGACTGTTGGTGTTTGTTGCCACTTAGTGAATACTGATCTTTTATGCATTACTGAAAGCATAACCTTTATCTTTCTGGTTCTTTTAAGTCTTTGACACTATGTCTATAACCAATTAGATTATATCAAGTTGACATCAATGACAATACAATACATTAACAGATTTAATGTCTTGCATTAACTTTCTGCAACTCTTGATCATCAACTTAACATCTTAGAGCATTCAATCAGTTATAGTTCATCAACAACCTCCAGGTCGGGTGCACCAAACTCCACCTAATCGATAAAAGGTATGTGTAGGAGATGCAAAGATAAATTTCTATCTTAAATTAGTTCTTAGCATTTGTGGAGAGATCCATATAAGAATATTAAGATGCATTTGGATATATATTTTGAAATTTGTGTTCCATGTTTGATCGGTAAAAGGGAATGATATTTTGTTTGATCGGTAAAAGGAAGTAAAGTATAGTGATCGATGAAAAGTAGTTGGTGTTATCATTTATTGTCATTATTATAGCCATTGGAAATCCTAAATGATGAAAAAGATATAAATAGACCATTTTGTTTATCATTCTAACCTAGCATTTTTAAAGAGTATTTGAGAGAGTTGCAGAGTCGAATCGTCTTCGAGCATCCAAGAAATTGCAGAGGTAATTATGAACTAATCTAAGCATACTTGAGTATATTTGCATGATTTGTGGTGTTGACCTAGTTGTGAAAGTGCAACCGAGTTGTAGAGAATAAACCCTATTTCATTCAAACAGTGATAAATTTGAAAGGAATGACACCTAAGGTTCAAAACCCAGTTATTGTTGAGAAGGTTAATCATGTCAACCCTAAGTATAAGCTTCCACCCACAAAGGAAAAAAATTAGACATGATGGGAGCCCTCTCATCTATTCCTTTAAGGGTTATTTTGATCGATGATATCCAAACTTTTATCCACTGCAAGCTTGAGGACATATGCGAAGAAAAAATTGATACATATTTTCAAAGATTGTGCGCGAATGGGAAACTGAAGGATGATCACATCCACTTGGAGATTAAGGGTTTGATGCATACCCTACATCTACTAAGAGTCTTCAAGACTGAGTGGATAATAATGGTATTAAGCTAAGTTCATGATCAATTCATGTAGCTTGATCAATCAATCAAGATTACAAAGGACATTTTACACACAGTGACTGGATACCCAATGGGTGATAGACCGAAGGCTAATAAGAAAATAGATAAGAAAAATTTGTGTGAACTAAAAAAAATATAATTGGATTGTAGAGGTCTTAGAATATTAGATGCAAAAGATCCTGAGCTAAGGTTTACATATAATGTTATATCTTACCGAGTCTTCTAGTCCTCCTGAGTTGACAATGTACCACGTGGAGCAATAGACCTTTCATATAATATTGTTAAGAAAGGTATGTAGATTGATATATGTGAAATCTTGTTGAAGCAACTAGATGAAAATATGAATGCAATAAGGAAATTCAAAACCAACACACTGAAGTTTTGATCATTGTTGATATGTATATTCTTCTATTTCTAGAATTTCTTTCTATCTGTTGGTAATGTAATATGGAGTGAAAACAAGTCGGCTATCTATCAGATAAATTAATACATCTTGAGCTTAGGAGATAATTTTGACATGGTGATGAATGATTATTTTTCAAAGTTTCAATCATGAATGCATAAAAGATTCAACATTCCACCTCAATTAGTGGAGAAATATGAAGATGCTATATGTTTTGAGGTAGATACAGATACTTGCATTATTAAGGTTGTTGAGCCTAGTTCTATATGGTTATAGCCAATGGGATATGAGATAGACATTGGCATTGTTTCACAACAAATTGAAGTCCTCCTAGCTAAATTTGTTGATAAAATAGAAAAGTGTTATGGAACTTATGAGGAAGTAAAGGAGAAGTTCAAACAAGGTATTTTGATACCCAAAGCTCAAAGAAAATCAAGTAAAATGATTGTTGATCTATCAAATAATCTTGGAATCAATACTGAAAAGGATGATGCTTAACCATCTGTTGATGAGAATAGGAAACCAAAAGTGATGAAGGCATCACCGAGCATCAAAGGTATAAGATGATCAACAAGATCTTCTATTACACCAACAGAATAGTTTAAATCTGAGCTAGAGCTACCGAGAGCCAAAACTTATGTAAGAAGCAGGAAAACATCTAACAAACCAAGAAGAAAGTGGAAACTGCAAGTAGATAGTGAGACTGAATCTGAGGATCTCAGTCTTCAAAGTTGTAAAGAACCAACCCCAAGCACCAAGAAGTCTAGATGAATCTCTCGATACACTAAAGAAGAATGATGGATTTGCAAGGATGAATTATACAAAGTATAATACACTAAGTGATGAAGATAAGGTAAAAATTGAAGATGTAGTTATCTTAAAATTATACAAGTTTAGATACACACCTATTGAAGTCGTAAATCATCTACCTATTGATTTATATAACAAGATTGATGCAAGATGGAAATATGCAATGAATGTTGAAAAGAAAATGAGGGAAATATCTCTAGTACTAAATGTACCTGAGTTATCTTTGCCTAAAATAAATGAAACATTGAAGAGGTAATCTAAACAATTTCTTGTCAAGGGAAGATCACTAAGGATTATGATCAGAGACTTGGAGATAGTACAAAGAGAAACTGATGATAAATGGAGAGAAATTTTTGAAATTGAGGCAACTAAGTCAAGATAAAAGAAATTAATTGATGATACAACTGATGAAATTGTTAAAGAAGATCAAAAGTAAAATTGATCATATTGATTTGACACTTGAGAATGATGATATCAGTATTGAATACATCACTGATAAAGATCCAGTAGAAGATATATCACAAGATGAAGATGTCATGGCCACCTAAAAAAAGGAGACAAAATCCATGGACATAAATGACAATGTCACTGCTACAATCATGAATACAGTATTACAAAAAGTGCAAGATTACTCAAAAATTCAGGAAGGTATGTCTGAAGTTTCTATGGATACAGAGGAGAAGACCACCAAATAATAGAAGGAGACAGAACAAGAAACAACCAAGGAGCCTAATGAAACCAAGACCACCACAAAACAAAACATCGAGCCGGTTCCCTCTACAAAGATTGCAAGACAACAACAAGTACAAGAAAAGGAGAAGCCCCAAGAGCTAGAAGAAGAGAAAGTAGAGAAGAAACAAGAAGAAAGTAGAGGAGAAACACAAAGAGAAAGCAGAGGATAAACAAGAAGAGAAGAAAGAGGAGAAACAAGAAAATATACAAGAAGACAAGCAACAAGAAAATAGAGAAGAAGGTACTTCAACCGAGACTACATCTGATGCACTGAAGGCGTCATGTTCCCTGAAATTTTCTACTGGTGAGAGTATTTTGGTTGAGAAGAATAAATAAAGGAAGAGAAAGCAATTTGACCTGAGTCAACCAATTATAGTACCTAATTTAGACATCTCTACACTTAAACTAAAAGAATTATCTGAATATGGAGATTTACTGATGAAGAAAATAGCACAAGACAAATTATTGGAAAATAAATGAAAGAAAACTATACTAGAAAGTGTTAAGGATATATTATAGGAGATTATCCTTGAAGCTGATATAAATGAAAAGGGAAGTCTAATTAGTCAAGTGGAAGAGCTAGTGCAAAAAATAAAAGAACCAAGCAAGGAAACCACTGAGTATATGATGAAACTTCATGAGAAGAACATAGATCATCAAATCATTGAACATATTCTGATGAATGTTGCATTGGATAAGGTATCACTATCTGAGGTATGTATAGATATAGAGAATAAGTCAAATGATATTCTTTCATTATTTCAAAGATTTTGTTCAATATCGCAATTTACTGAGGAATTCAAAAGGAAAGATGAGCTTGTAGAGAAAGAGTTGACCGAGCAGCTAAAGAATGTGACAACCAAGCCCAGATCACTGCAAGAATATTACCTTAGGCTAAAATGTTTGATGGGAATGAAACATGAACTTATAAGAGAAGAAAACAAGATAAGGATGGAACTCCTTGAGTTGCAAGCTATTCTAATTTCTCACATTGAATCAATACAAAATCATTTAGAGAAGGCCAAAAATTTGGTCAATACTCTAGATGTTAGTTTCTTGGACAACATGATTGGATTGGAAATCGATATTGGTGCACAAGTTGTTGTGCTACAAGCCTTAAAGGAAACATGGGAGACATCCCTAGAAGATACCCAAAAATGGTATAAACACATTTTTGATAAGATATCTCCAGTAGAGTCAAGTAAGTAATTTTTTTTTTTGGCATATTTGTCAAAAAAGGGGGATATATATGTATATGTATAAGAGGAGATATAATATATAGGAAGTATTATCAAAGGGGGAGTTATACAAAATTTTAATGACGTTGCATTTTTGTCAAAGATGCCAAAACTAATGCCAAAGGGGAGATTGATACTCCTAAGAGTTATTTTATTGTCATTAGTTTTTTTCAAAGTGATATTGACTAAGTAAGTCGGTGAAATGAGAAAGGAAGTATAAGAGTCTATCGGTAAAGAGAAAATTAAAGACAGTCGGTAAAGAAAAGTGAGTTAGTCATCGAGAAAAGGCAAGCATGGAGCAGTGCATGATAGTTACCAAGCCAAGAGTTCATGTTATCGAGTCATGAAGTTAGTTACTGAGAAAGGAATAGTGATTGAAAACATGGATCAGATCGATATTTAATGCAAAGCCACAGTAATCTGACAGATTCCAAAGATGAAGATGAACTTAGTTACAAGATCTACGATCAAGAAAATCCAAGGTAATAATCTATGGTGTAGATTAAGCAGAAAAAGTAATGATGTTACCTCCAAGAAAAGTTCAAGTTCTGAGATAATGGTTACATGGTTCACCAAGTACCAAATACATTGAATCTTCTCATAAGGATAATCTAACGGTCAAGAGTAAAAGAAGGAAAACTTAATCAATAAGATTAAGAGGAAAAATATTAGCTATATAAAGGATGAATTTGAATGGGAAAGAGTTTTTATTTTTGTTGAGTTAAAGAAAAGTTGAAGTATGAAGAGAAACACCAAGTACAAAGAAGTTACAGCAGAATAGAGAATTTGAATGAGTTTGATGTTACCGAGTGCAGTATGAGGTAAAGAAATCATTGAGCATAGAGAGTCCGAATAGCATGTGTTGGTGCATTTTCGTAGAAATTTTTTATTGAGTTTTATAGTATGAAGAAGTGTGTAAATCCCATTATTGGGTAGGCCCTAATAGGTCTCATTTTGTAAATCCTTTAACAGGGTACATCTCTTAGATTAGAGATTGTAAAATCTTTTAGCAAGGTAGACTGTATAAGTTATTTTGTACTCCTAATAGGGTAAGTTATCAAAAGTATCTAAACATTGTATCTCTAACTAAAAAAACATTATTACTACAGTAGTGAAGGATTGTGGGTATCATCCCCACCGCAATTTGTTCCTCTAACCAAGGATTTCTGGGTGACCAAAAATCATGGTGTTAAGGGCTATGTTTTCATGCCTTGATTTATATATTTTATAATGCTTATCCGCAATGTATTTAGTTCGGTAAATGTTCAATTTATATGCTAAAATTTTTTGAAGTACTAATTTTCCCCTCCCCTCTTAGTACTTAACTTTCCATACTAAATCCAACAGTATTTCCCCATCAGTGAAGATCTCGTGGGTTTGGAAAATATGTATGATTTTTCTATTTCATCTATAATATGATTATGATACATCGTATCCAAGAAACATTAGTATTTTTCATGAAATAAATCTTGCATGTTAAAATACCAGATACTTTAGATGCCCTTCAACAACACCTGCAAAAAGTTCCTAACAAACAATTGGCAAAACAACTTATGTAATTTAGGACATCATTGCGAGGTACAAGACCTTAATAGAACAAATGTCTGATGGAATTGGCAACGACGGTGCACAAACTAGGGATGCCAAAATTATTCTTCACATTGAGTTTAGCCGACACAAAATATTAAAACTTGCACTAATTATTCCCATCTAGTTCAGGCCAAAGTATGCAATAATCAAGAAAACAATTCATGGAAGAAATTGTAGAGAATTTGCACATGACTTATTTATACCTTCATCAAAGGTTTCCAATATTTTATGAGGAAGTGATTGAAAAAATAATTCACACAGAAAATTAAATTACTGGTGTAAATATGAATGGAAACATCAAGGTTTTTCTCATATCCATTATTTTATATGGATTCCAAATACACCATATATGGATAACATTGATTGGAGCAATGAATATGAATTTGAAATAGCTAAGCATTTATTTGAGAAATATGTTTCTACTTGGAATCTACGTACTCAAACTATTAGAGCTAAAAAATTGCATTATATTGTAAGAGATGACCTGGGTATGCTTAATACTCTTGAAATGCCCTTAATGGGTCCTCTATTAGATTATGAACAGATCATAAATACTATATAGAAACATACCAATTGCATAGAATATACAATTTTACAGCACTCTAGATGAAAATAGTTAGAATTTTGAGGTATTTTTCTGGAGTGAACTCTTGTTGCACAAGCTCTTCCATAATATATTCAAAGACATAGGAAGCACAAAAACAAGATACAATGAAAAACTGGAAAATACTACAAGTGGGCAACTACTTGTCTTAGCATATCAAGAGAGTAACAAACATAGTTACACCTAAAGAAAAATTATGAAAGAAAATGACGATGTTCAAGATGAAGATGTCACAGATTTATATGAATAGGAGTTACTATCCAAAATGGGTGCCAACGGTAACTTTGAGCATAAATAAAATTGAGGTATTAGGGAGATGATACTTTGATCTTAATTATCCATAGAATAGAAATAACATCCTTGAGAAAATACATGAATATGCTACATAATTCATATCTAGAGCCAAATTGCAAATTGACGGTACTATTTACTATTCAGTTAATTTTGACACAAATTACTAGCTAGCTCCCAAATAAAAACTTACATTAGATATTATTACTGAACATCATATAAATGAATTCCAAAAGGATCCTCTATGCATGATTATTTAAGGCATGACAGGAACATGCAAATCATACTTAATACATTGTATTAGAAAAATCATAAACATAACATCAACTAATGATGAAAAAAACCTTTTCTTGTGCTTCCCTACAAGTCTTGGTGCTTATAATATACAAGCCACAATAATTCATGCATTCCTTCTAATTCCCATAAAATAAATGTATCATTTACAAGGTCAATCATTAACAATGCTCCAAGAGGATTTGAACATGTAAAATACATCCTAATGTATGAAATGAGATTTCTAGGACCAAAACTATTGTTAAAGATAGAAAACCAACTATATGAGGTATTCACTCATAAATAACATCAACCTTTTCGTGGCCTCTCCATTATTCTTGATGGTGACCTTGACTAGCTACCACTAGTTATGTATAAGCTTGTATATGCATTACATTCTTGAGCTCGAGTCCTATGAAAAAGTTTAACTATTATAATTACACAAGACACAATTTTTTTTCAACAAGGTCAAAGTGACTCCCAACAACATTTTTGGAGCACCTTGTAGAATATAAGAAATGTTCACCCATATCAAGATGACCTAGGAGATGCTTATGAAACAAACAAACAAAAAGTTAAGTTCCAAACAAATATAGGAATTTTATGTAGCCACCCATTTATTTTCTACCAAAGACTGGTCCAAGCTAAATAATAGAAAAATGCTTAAACGATTGAACCTTCCAATTGTAATTAGTAATTCTCAAAATAGTAGACAAATGTCAAACGAGTGTAATGAAAATGAGCAACTACAATGAGAGGTTTTATTATGCATAGGCCAACAAGTGATGTTAAAAATAAATCTTTGGATATAGAGTGGACTTGTAAATGGATTACTGGAAGAGATTAGATATATTATTTACAAACAAGATTCCAAATCATAATATCTACCAATTTATGTTGTCATTAAATTTGACAATTGTATTGGTCCACCATGGGATATATAAAATCCAAATAATGTCCCCATCATTCTAATAACTCAAAGAAATCAAATACAACTCCCATTTACTATGGCATGGGTCATTACAATATAAAAATCTCAAGGACTGACATTGAATAAATCAATAGTGGACATTGGTAAAAATGAAAGACAATGGTTGACATTTATAGCCATATCAAAGTCCATTGAAAGCCTTAAGATAGAGCCACTATTCTCTTTTGAAAGATATTGAAAAATGAACAACAACAAATATACACCTATTAGAAAGAAAGGAGAAGCGTGCATATAAAAACTCTCATCCCAATTACCCTTGCTGAATGTCATTACAAAATACAAATAACTAGGCAATTCCATGAATAATTTCTTGCAATTACTAAGTATAGTATAACCTAATTCTCTGAATCAAACTACATTAAGTGACCTTGGGAATCACAAAATATACAATATTAGTGTAATGAAATTTTGAACAGACTGTCATTATTTATCAACATTGTCCAGTGCTTTCACTCTTTCTCAATGTTTGTTATTCTAGTATTGCAGATGCACAAAAGAATTGAATTCAAAGAGCTACTATTTTGAACAAAGCAATATTATTCAATTTTTTACAATGTTGTGTCCCCTTGTCTCTATCAAAACTCACTAGATATATGTTGTTCAACACAAAATTAATAGTGTTTTCAACCATTTTTAAGATCCATACGCTCTATTTATATTGCATTTAGAAACTTCCATATACATTTTAGGACTGTTTAGTTACTATTTAAAAATCAATCAATATATGGACTATAACTAATTCAATGTCTATTTTATTTTTTAAAACTACACTAATAAACATTTGTTTATAGGAATTATCTATTACAATGAATGTTCATCATGTCTTTAATGGAAAACATGCATGTTTGATGTACTCATATGTTTCTATACAACTTTTCAAGAATTTGTTTAAAATTTCTTCAATTAACTCATCTAACAAGAAAAATTAATTTAGTGTTCTAGTGCCCAATATATAGATACAAAGATGAATTCTGTAGGTAGCACAAATACAAGAAGATATTAGTATGTCAAAATACAGTATTGACCAAACTTCCCTCTTCCAAGACCTCTTCTAAACACAGCTATTCTATATGGTCTTGACAAAAACTATGTAAAATGGATTCATATTAGTATTTTTTATAGTTCTTGGGGATTCTGATATCCTCTCTTCAAAATATGAAAACTATATGTAATTTGTTTCTTTGTAAATGTGATCCATTCAGTCTAGATATAATTATTATAACTTATTTAACTTTACTTTTCTAGTTGATTCAAACTTCAACCTCTTTGTGTTCATATGTATACAATTTTATTTAATTAAATTTTATTCGACTAATGTGTAACCAAACTCAACAACACAACAAAGTCAATACTTTATAAAAATGAATTCTATTATGTCATTTGCCTAACCAATATAACAAAATCACAATAAAAAATGTATACTGTTGTATCTCCAAATTAATTTTGATATGTTTGAACTTTGTTAGAATGTGTTTGAAACTTTCTTCCAATACATGGAATTATTTGACTAGATTATCTTGAAAATTTCTTATATTCCATTTTAGCTCTTTCACAAAAGAACTTTAGATAAAATCTTCATTCTTTTGCAATTAGTCATGGAAGTCATAATAGTTTTATTTTTTATTATTTTAAGATAACCATTACCATTAGAAATGTAGCTCCATGATATTATACAATACCAATATAAAATTACATTACATGTACTTATGCACAAAAAATCTCATTCCTCCAAAAAAATATCAATTGCCTCTATGTCATAATAGGAAAATAAATCTTTGTTTGTGAGAGAGGAAACATTCATAGAAGCAATATTGTCATTGTTTACGTGCATTATTTCAATAGCTCCCATGCTTCTTTCATTTTATTGTTTTCCCCTTTTTATAATATCAAAAATCATAGTGAGATGGACATAAATAGGACAAACATCAAATTCATCCAATGCCTATGATGCAGTAGGTAAATTCTCATTTGCAACCAAACAACTACCAACTACATCAACCCACTCTTTGCTCCCAACTATTTTTAAAATTGGGGTGAATACATATCTATATATCATCCCATCATGCACATGTGAAATACCATGAAGGGATATTTTCAATACAAGTATAATAGAGACCCTTGTTTCCCTATCGTCACTGTGAAATAACCTTCTCAACCGTTCTTCAAGTGTTTCCCCTTTGCAGTTGCGATTTAGACCAAAGTCATAAACTGTGTTTTTATTTTATTATTCTCTGAAAGCACAACAACAGAGAGATGTAGCAATAAACTTTCTCCCCTTGGTATACTATGATTATAAATTTACTTAGATAACTTACTTTTCATGTCAAAAGAAACACTAATACTACAAAATTCCTCCACATAAATTGTTAGAATAACTGAGGGGGGGTGAATTAGTTAGAATCTATTTCCTCACAAATTATCCTATAGTCCCAAATTTCTCCAGATGTATACCAAAACAAATTATAACATATAATTCAACTCGGTGAAAATGTATTCTGTAATCTTAAACTTTCATCAATAGTGTTTACCGAGTATTAGTAAATTAATACTTTGATTACTGATCTAGGTCAATAAAGTAAAGTGTAAAGTAAAATAACAATCCAGAACATTCATGCACATTGACACATATTTTTTAACGTGGAAACCCTGCTAAGGGAAAACCCACCTGGGACCAGTAACCCAAAATATTTTCACTCTTCTAAAGTGAGCTCAGTGAAGAGCCAACCCTGTTAAAGGTTACAATGCACACTATTAAATGTGACCTGATTAGAGGATTTAAAACTAGCAGTTCTCTCTTGACCATGCATTCACTATGGGTTCATTAAGAAAACAATCAACATTCTCTAAATGTCATAATAAGGACTTCACTGTCCTACTCGGTTAAGAGATTTATCTGTAACAATGGTTAAACTGATACAGTAATGATCAGATTCAAATACAACTCTATTTTGCAGATATTCAACTCTATGCTAAGTACATAATACCTTTGATCAATTTTTTCACTTCAGTTCATATCATACTTCATACTTGTTCTTCTCAGTAATGCTCTTTCCTCTGTTTGCTCAGCAATGTCTGTAGAAAAATGCTTGGTTCTGTCTTTAACCAGTTTGATCAGTCATGCATAAAATTTGCATGTGTGCATTATAGCATCATGTGATTCATAATGAATCTCTTGTCTCTTATATAGACATCATGTCTCATTTAATTTTCATCCTTCAAATTTTGTCGCTTAATCTTTATCGTTGATTTTCCCACTTGATCCATCCTCGATAGTTGTGTTAAAAACACGTTTCAATATTTGTCGTCTGATCGTCATTGAATTTTAATAACCATTAGATCAAATAACTAACTTTATCTTTTACCTTGAAATCATCAATTGTCAGCTCAGCGTCTTAGTAGGCCTCATTTTTATTAAATCACTATGTCAATAATTATGTTGGCAATCCCTTGCTTAGCTATCACTATGCTCGGTATACACTATGTTTTACGCGGGTATCACTGTGTCTTGGTGTATACAGAACTCTTCATTTGTTGACCTCATAAACAATGTTTGTTCCAGATCTTCAATTCATAACAAATGTTTTCCACCATAATAATACTCAAATAAGTTGACATCAATGACAATACATTAACTGATAATGTTTATCATCACTTCTACAAATCGGTTGAATATCAACAAATGACTTCAAACATATAATCAGTTATAGTTCATCAATAAACTAGTCTAACATTGTTATTATCATTTGTATCACAAAATTGACTTCTATTGCATTACAATTAGTACTATTTTGAAGAATTTTCTTTCAACCACAATTTACATGACTCTAATTATTACCATATAAACACAAAAATACCACATAATTATCAATTGTATATGTGTTGAAGTACAGCTCAACATCTATGATGGAGATCAATGTAATATTGGCTTGCATTATTTTATTTCTGTACTTGCCTTCAATCAATCTATTTTGGATTATATGTATATGAGTGAGAAGACATATCAATGGATAGACATGTCTCCACATATGTGGAGACATGTCTCTCCACCAATACGTCTCTTCATTAAACATTGCAAACATTACACATAATCGGTAGTTTGTTAAACATAAAGATGACTATTTATTCCACATAGAATAAATAAATATAATGATTTATGATTTAATATCCAAATATAATTATGTATGTATGTATGATAAAATATGTAATAATAATAATAATAAACTCAATTATTATTATTATTATTATTATTATTATTATGTATATTCGTACATATATACATATAACTCATAAATCATTCTATTGATTGAGATTATCATCCATGATTATGTTTATCTGACCGAAGCTATAAACATCAACACTCCCTCTTA
>MU224731.1:698985-714308 GCA_018584345.1 Thuja plicata | reverse complement strand
TGTATGTATGTATGATAAAATATGTAATAATAATAATAAACTCAATTATTATTATTATGTATATTCATACATATATACATATAACTCATAAATCATTCTATTGATTGAGATGATCATCCATGATTATGTTTATCTGACCGAAGCTATAAACATCAACAATATGTAAATGTGTTATAAAAAAAATCTTAAACCAATATTTTCTAGACACTAAATAATATCTCATAAAAATAGTTATTCACAAATGAAAGCACACAAAGTATTATATCATAATATGAAAAAAATACTCACAACGCTTGCTTCTATCTTCAAAATAACTGCTAAGACTCCAACCTTTCCACAAATAATGAGCTCCAACATTACTATCATTAATTGGTGATGATAATCCCTCATAATAATATCAAGAAATCTATATCATCTTGGTAAATGCTATCCATGGGGCCTTCATTGATGCGGAAATATCTTATCATGTGTGTTCATATTGGGGTGTTTAAAATGGGCAAACAATAGGGCAATATATTGCCTATATATAGAGGGGGTGTTTTTTTTGTTTTTTTCTGGGGGGAGGGGGTGGGGATGTGGGTGGGGATGGGGATGGGGTTTTATATAGGAAAATGTGTGTGGGGGTACTGGGTGGCTATTGGAGCAAGGTGATAAAAAAGGAGTTTGGGGATTTTTTTAAAATAGGGGTATTCCTTAATACGCCACAAATCCATGTGTTATGACCCAGGTTCTCTAAGTGAAGCCCCAATGATTCTCTCCTTCATAATTCATTTTAGTAATGAATCCAAAAATAGTCTTTGTCAGTCTGTCGTGAAATTTCCCATTTTGGAAATTGTGCTTTAAATTATTGCTAAGATCTCTGAAAAAAAATCTATTTTTGTGCCAAATATCTCTTTCCATATCCAATTCCCTCTTTCAAAAAAATTACCATGTTAACCATTATGTGACTTTCTATCTCCTAAAATAAAACTTATTCCAGGGTCTACTCAATGTTCTACCCTTCTTGATCACAATCGGATCATGTTTTTACTAAGCCCTATCCTAAATATAAATTCATTTTGGCATAAATCAACTTGGGCATGTTGCTTTCTCATTTTTTGTCCATTTTACTTCAAATTTACTTTGTCTCATCTATCTAGCATTGTTTAATGTCTTTCAATTCAATCCTCTATGTTAATTTGGTCTATCATGTACCTACCTAACTAATCACTTTCATACAATCTTGTCCCTGATTTACTGTATCTAATTCACATTCCTTAGCATGTTTTTATTTTCTATATGCTTTCAACTCTTTCATCTACACTATCTAATGATCATTACTACAGATCTATTATGTTAAATATATTCTACCATTTTTATTTTCACATGATAATTACTATATAACACTTGTTTTACTATTAATCATTACCTATTTATTTTTCTTATCTAAATTAATTGGAAATTTATGAAAATAGATCTATCAATTTACAACTCGTGTATTGGGATGATTTAGTGTAGATATCCAAACATAAAAAATCATCTTAACATCTATTTAATGATACATATGTGTTGTCAAAATCTTGAAAAACAAATTGAGCATCGGATCTGGACATATAATCTTGAACTATTACCAGTAGTTGACATTTCAAATGACTCCACACTATAAAGAAAGTTAAGCATGAGATCCCTTTCTGACGCTTCTCTTAACACTAGGCTTCCAATATCTTTTCCTTGTCCCTTGCAGCAAGAGAAGAAGGGGAAGGAGAAGGAAATTGGGAAGGAGAAGGAGAATGATAAAACCTCTAAAATTCCTTGCATTCTACCATTAGGGTTTGATTTTTCAATTATTTAAGGCATGTGTACTCTAAACCCTAAACACTAGGTCTTGCAAAAATGACTAAATGTTAAACCTTCATATACGAGTCCTTAGCTTTATGTTCTATTAGATCGGTGAATTTTTCTAGATGATGACTTGTTTTAAGTTGTTCGATCAAGGGTTTGTATGTTATGTCATTACTAGCCCTGTACCCTAGGAACCCATTTCTTCGATTACCTTTATTCTCCTCAATATTTCATGCTTAATTATTTTAAGCTTGATTAGTGTATTAATAAAAAAAAAGAATGGCCAGGAAGGCTTTGTGCCCCATTAAACATTGATTAATGTAAAACCTCTAACATTACACAACCCATCCAATTAAGTTTGGATCATGTAAAGTGCTTTAACATTTTGCACCCAGCATTGAAGATTCAAAGGATTAATCCAATGGCTCTCATTTTCTCATAGTGAAGATTTTTGTGAGAAAAGGTGAAGCCCCTGAGTCATGATAGTTGTCTGATCAAAATGGGACTCGTTGAGTATTTTGAGCATTTTTAGTTGATGTTGAAAATTCAATGGAATCAATCTGATGGTCCTTGTTGTATCATGGGCAAGATTCCAGCCTCAATTGTCAAGGCTCCAAAGTGACATTGACCTTTTGATTGAGAGGTGGACCGAAGCACTATACCCTCAAAATAAAAGAAAAAATCTAGGAGTTTTCATTGCACCACACTTAGGAATTATGTCAGAATTATAAGGCCCTGAGACACTAGTTATTGATATGAATCGGGTCCATTGAAATTTTCTAGACACATGATGACAAATTTTGACAACTTGATTGGTTTGTGCATATGTACTACCAGAGCTGTCAGATATGAGTCATCCCTACGGAGCCACACAATTTTGATCCATGTCAAGTGGAGATCACTTCCCTAAGAGGTGATCAAATATATTTTTAATGGATGATGAGTATTAATGCCAAATAATTCTAGTCATTTGATCACACATGGTCTTGAAGCATCAACCAAGGAAATTCAATTTTAAGAATAGATAGAACACACATAAACTCTGGTAAATTCTACATAAATGGAGTACTTCAAAATTTTATTGTTGCAAGCACATAAAGTATGTGCTTAGGGTCTTTGTGCTTGTTAAAATAATCTCTAATTATCAAATTTTGCAAATCCTAGATTTGGAGTGTGTTGTAGAGAGAACTAGGGTTTCCTGACAAAATTGAAGGCAACATGAATTAAGAAGTAAGTGGTTAATTGCCCAGTAATTTCTCAATGTTTCCACTACAATTTTATTATGTTTTTAGTCTTAGGCAGTTTCAGAAGTTAGAATTGTGTTCAAGATTTATTTAGTGAAACCCTAGGCTATTCATGTCAAAACCCTAATCTACAAAATCCTATAGTTACGAAAATGAGTAGAAGAGATAAAAATAGTTAGAAGGCCCATCCTATGAAAATAAACGAGGACTTGATGAGACAGTTGGATGCAAAAGTTTCCCACATAATTTCTATGGGATGGAAAGTATAAAGGATAATTTACTAGATAACCTAACTAGTGTGAGTGATGTCATACTACTAAAAAAAGGATGGGACCTATTGAATCATTTTTACAGTAAAAATAGATTTGAAGGTTCCAATTTGAAATGCTTATATATTATACATGGGAAAGCTCATATTCTCTAATGTTTTTTTAGATGCATAATTTATGAAGTCAATTTTTCAAAGGTAAGATCTCTCCAGGAGGCCAGTTCTAGTTGTTGATGATGAGATAATGGTGGATACCGGTAAATGAGAAATTACATAACTTTTTGATCTAAATAATGCATCATCAATTAGTCTGTACAAAAAAAGTATAAAGCTAACTATGAGATACATGACAAACTATACAAAATGATCCTAATCTCAAATTTTAGGTGGAAGGATGCAAATAGAAAGCCAATCAAAATTTCTCAATTTGAAAAGGAGTATTTTGAACTAAATGCTTTTGAAGACTATTTTGTAAAAACATATTACATTTTTTGTTAAATAATGTGGGTTGATGGTCATACAAAAATGCTAGAGGGAATGATGTGCATATCTACATAAATACAAGATCTAATGAAAAACATTAAGTTTGATTTTGTTCGATTCTTAGAGGAAGTGATGAATGAGAGTTTTATCAAGGCCAGGAGAAACTTGAGTAAGTTTGATTTCAGGTGGTAAACTCTTATTTTCCATTTTTTATTATATAAGGGAGTGAATTTATGGAATGATAAGTTGCAAGTTAATTCCATAGACCAATAATGGAATAAATTACCCTTGCAGTGTTGGACACATTTGTGGGGTCTGTATTTCTCTATTTCAAGTTTTGCCATTTTTCAAGAACATTTTGTGCAGAAAATTATAAGCATCTTTCATATCCCATAAGAGAGAATTTTAAGATCAATATTTTACTTTCTTAGACCACATAAGAGGAAGAAGGATCTTGGGATTTCAAATAATTGGGGAGATTTATTTCTCCATATTGATACAACTAAAATTAGGGTTTATGGAACCCTTGTGAAACCTCATGTTTTTCCCAAGTTTGTACCACTGAGAATTGCATTCCTTGAGGTTAATTGACAACTTGATCGAATGGGTCAAATCAATTTCAGAATGCATCACAAGTATTCATTGTTCCCTACTTAGTGTAAATTTTCATATTTTCATGTGACAAGGAAGGAAGCACTTGAATAGGTTTGTGTTCTTTTGAGAAGATATAAGATGAGGTATGAAAATATCAGAATATATGATCTAGAGGGCTTTGTTACTATCATCCCAACATATGGACATGAATATAGGAATTGAAGAAGATATCATAAGGAATTTTCTAACTACTAAAATGGATAATGAAAGGAGAAATAAATGGAGCATGGTCATGACATTAGAGATAAGAAGGAAAAGGGATCCTGATTTCCCTGGTTTCATTCTTGATGAACCTAATTACTACAAGAGAATTGAGAATATGATTATGTCTGTAGAGGAACTTTTGAAAAATGAGATTATAAAGAAGTGTAATAAACCCAAAGTTTCAAAGGAACCTTTATATAAGATGCAAAGGTTTCTTGAAATGTTGAAGAAGGAGACCACACTAAGAATCATGCATGTTGAGGAGATTGATAAAGAAAAGAAATAAGAGGAGAAATAAGTCAGGTCTCCGCTTTTTGACTATCCCCCAATTACCTCCATATTATCAACAAGATGAAGTTCAGAAGAGCATAGTACCTATAAGTCTAGAAGACAGATCAACTGAAATATTGCAAGTTGGAGATGATACAAATAATGACATTAGGGCATTAATAAGCACACAGTTTATTAGTGATGATAAATTCATATAAACAAAATAATTAAAGGACTTTGTCATGACATATAAGAGGAAATAGTATGTGGAAAATCTTAAGGAAGAGAATAAAAATGTGTCATAATCAGAATGAGACAAAGTTGAAAAGAAGGTGAGAAATGAGTTCAATGGCAAGGCTAATAAAATGAAAAATGAACAAGATAAGAAAATAGTCAAAGATGTTGGAATTTTTCTACTACGAGGCTGGGATATAGGTATATAAATAATGTTTAATATTGCAAGGAATGAAGGTAAAAACTTGTATTTCAAAGTGAAGAAAAAATTGAGAATAATATGTCAAGTTTAATGTCCAGTCTAAAGTATAGGTTATGGTTAGTATGGGCTCTATCCACATCAACAAATAATCTTGATTAGTTTAAAGGGAATGCTATAGTCAAAAGAGTTGTAGAAACTTATGCTCAAGAATTTTCAGATTTAGTAGTAAACACTGCAATATTTAGCAAATAAATTACACAAAAATTGCAAAATAATCATGAATAACTAAAAAATAAATTAATAAAGGTGATTGTTGAGAATCAAACCTTGAAAAGACATTAATATTTTTAGAGCATGAAGTGTACCAGTCATTCAAAGACCATCTACTTCTACTTATGCATTTTATGATAAAGAACCATTAATTTCAAAGATCAAAGAATTGAAAGAGAAGATTGAAGAAGAGAAAATGTAAAAAGAATTTGTCTAAAATTTGATAATTATAGACATGATTGGTCATAGAATCACCAGGATCAATTTGAAAATTGATGATATTACAAGGCGTATTGTGACCTAATAGCTACTAATGCAAAGCATCAACAACATGTAGAGAAACTAAACCCAACTTGAGATAAGTGGTTTCCCATGACTCAATTGTTGGTTGAGTTCATTAAAATATCATCTAAGATAATAGTCAAACCTACTGCATTCAGATAAACATATAATATTAAAAAAACATTTGAGGAAGTATTTTCATTTACCATGAAACTTGAAGTAAACGTTGAGAAAAGGTTGAAGATCATAGAGCATATGGAGTGTACCCTGATACCTAGCATCAAGGATGATCAACGACATATCAAGTAACTTTATTAGTGGAAAGGAGGAATAGGTACTTTACGGGAAAAAGATGCAACAGTGGTATATAAAGATGATAAGTTAAACATGGCACAAATGAACAAGTTAATTAATGAACGTTATGCTTTTTAATACATTTGTGTAAATTTTCAAAAAGATTCAAGGTATGTTGCTAATGTGGAGAAGTTGGAAACAATGTTGAATACCCCATGGCCAAGTGATAAGGTGTTCTTGAAGAAGCAAGCAGAGTTTGGTCCTAATGAAGATGATCCATGATCATGTTTCCTAGGTTAAAGACAAGATTTTGAATTGATATGGGAAATAATCTCTCTCAAACCAATAATTAGCCTCAATTTTTGCTTCAACAAGTTGGCACTAGATAAATGAGGAATCACATCATCAACATTCTTCAACAAGAAATTTTCTCTTATTTTTCTGCATCTTTCTATATTTTATAATTTTTTACTTCCTGATTGTTAGTATGATTTGTAATTTATAATTAACATGTTATAAATTAGTTAAGGTACATTAATTGAATTTTGTTTCTCCCTTGTTCTATAAAAGGAAAATTAGAGCAATTCTACCAGGTTCTTATTAAGTACTTAGATTCCTACTAGGTTCCTTTACATAATTCTGTTTTTGCAATTTGCAAACACTATTTTGTTAGGAGATATAGAAGGTAAATCATATCACAAAGAATTTTAGCATTTGTCAAATGTTTCAATGAAATGGAGAATGGAGTTTATGGTGAAATTTTCTCCTATTTTTTGTGTTGATTCTCTTGAAGCTATGAAGCAAGTTATGTCATTTAAGAACTGGTAGATCATTTTTACATTTATATTATGGTTTCTTACTTTATTATAAGGGAATAATTAAATTGTTTTGAATCAAAATATAGTAATTTGACGTAGTCATTTAGGATCTAAAAGAGGAATTTAATCATTAATATTATAGGAAATCTAGTGTAATGCACTACATCTATTAACCCCAACGGTTTTATCTTTTGCATGCTACAATTGTTCTTGATTTGGTGGAATAGACCCTATAGTCCTAATAAGGCAATAATCAATGAATTTTATAAGTTGATCTAAATTCATTTGAGTCACCTGCTTAAGTTTTTTGGTCTTTTACATAGGTTTTGGAACACTGTTCAGAGTTCAACAAGCCATTTTGAACTAGTCTAAGACTTGTTTACTTAATTGTCTTTAGAGTCTGTTCAAAACATAGATTATTGAACCATTTTAAATTTCTAAAATAAAAAATGAAACCATAGTATAGAGAAAGTGGAGCTTCAATGTTACAATTAGGTTGTGTTCTTAAGTTTCTTGGTCTTTTAGGCAAGTTTGAAAACACCAATCAGAGTCCGATATTCCAATTTGAACTAGTCTAAGTCTTTTTTTCTATTAAAGATATATGAGTATTGATTTCATAAACAACGGTTACATTCAAGTGTCTTGCTCATGCTAATTACCAAAAATAGAGCCAGAAATATATCAGTCTTACATATAGCTCCAGCTACACCTGACTAACATATCTGAAATAGAAAAAGTATCTAAAGAAAAATTGTCTAAGTATGTGGATTATACAAAAATTATTGTAGAAGGTTATATATCAGGTAGTATCACCTAAAGTCTTCATCTCGGAAGGGTACCCATGTCACCCAACCTTACTGTCCTTCCATCCACTTGAGCACCTCATCCTTTCTAATATGCTTCTCATAGGGGTGGGTCAGGGGCACTGCAACTGGGATGTCTGGGCCTAGTATAGCAGAGATTGGGACTTCATTAATCACTGGTTTTTCCTCTTTGTTAAGACCTTCAACTTCTTCCATAAAGTTATGGAGGTCATCTCTGAAAGGGGCCAGCTCCTGAGATTCCTTTTTCCAGGTGTACCCATTTAAAACCTCCCAAGATCCCAGTCTGACCATCCCATTTTTGAAAATTGCTTCCAGCTTCTTCCTTTATATTTTAATAAAAATTGTAACCTGCACGACAATTTCATGAAATATGAGTCTCTTAAGTGACTCAGTAAGGCTTCTGTTGTTACCACCAAAAATAATATCATTTCTCTTTTTCTATATGTTCCACATAATTAAGGTAGAAATAAGTGCAAAAAAACTATTAAAAGGTTGTTTCAAACCATTAATATGACCAAAGATAATATCCATAACAGAGGCTACATAATGTTGAGGGAAACCGAAGAGCTTCTAGATTTCTATAGAAAAAGGACAACTAAAGAACACATGGAAAATAGATTCAGGGAGAGGGCAGAAGGAACAGATACTAGGATCACCATTAGTAAGTCTAAAAGGAAACCTGTGCAAGAGAAGACGCCACATAAAATATTTAATTTTAGGTTCAGAAATGGAGGTCCAGAGGTTGCAAAAGATCTTGGTCCACTTGTCAAGCTTAAGTTTGAGGTTCCAGTAGGCGTTAAGAGGGGGGAAGATGAGGCAATCTTTGGTAAGGAGTCCATAGATCTATTTAGAGCTAGATTTAGAAATCAAGGTCCCATCTGACCATCTAAACTGTAGGTGACAGTCACTGTCAACATACAACTATTTGTGAAGGAAGAGGTCCGCACAAGATTCCTTAATAACTGAGTTGGTCCTAAACTGAGAGTTGGTAAGACCAAATCTATTTTTCATATCCTCCCATTCAACAAGTTGTTCATCCTGAAATATATCTTCTAAGTAGGAGATGCCTTTTCCATTCCACTTCCTGGATGAGCATCCTTGAAGTAATGCCAGAGGTTTATCTCTAATTTTGAGGTTCCACCAAATGGATCTGTTGCCACAAATTTTACCATGGCAATGGAATATGTTGTTGTCATTGATAAGATTTTTGATAGAGTTCCATGCTTTCCAGATTGATTTGAAGACAATAGAGCCTTCAACATTTATCTCGATCTCACCTACTATGATGTCATTCATTGTTAGGTTTCTCTAGAGTTTTCCTTTCTTGGGGTAACCCCTAAGTATTTTATTTCTAATAAGATCCTTCCATGGCTCATCACCCTCCAAGGCTTTAGTTATCCACTTAGTTTCCAAGGAGATACCTTGAATTCTGAGATCTTTGAGACCTAGGCCACCCTATTTCTTACTTTTAGTGCACCATTCCCACTTCACTGCATGTCATGTTCTGTTACCTATGCCATCCAACCATAAGTAATCCATAATAGTCTTATGGATATGGTTGAACTAATATTGACAAAAGAGACAAGTTGAGGAGAAATAAATATTGTAAGATGACATCACCTTTTGGCACACTTGAATTCTACCTACCATGGAAAGGTATTGGTTGTCCCATTTGTTAAGTTTATTTTCCACTTTATTCTTAACCCACACCCACATAGCCTTACGGTTAGGGTTAAGGGAGAAGGGGATGCCTATTTACTTGACCTAGAATTCTGGTCCTTCCCATCTGAAGTTCCATTGAGAAATCTAGTCAGGGGGCTTTTATGTCCATCCCAGAAATAAAGACTTTTCCATAGATATTCTACTACCTGAGGTAGAGAAAAATAGATCAATTTTATCCATGAAGTGGGTTAAATTCTCTGCCTCCAATTCTAGCAATAAGGTTTTTTCATCTGCAAATTGAATGTTTGAGATCTCCTTATCCTCAGGTAGTAGAATACCCAACTTTTGGTATAATAGAGTTGTCTGAGATAAGATGACCAACTCCTTTAGCAACTATTACAAATAGGGTAGGGTCAATGGGCATCCTTTCCTTATAGACCTAGTCAATTCAAAACTCTCTGACCTAACACTGTTTACCTCCACTCTTGAAAGGGCTCCTTTCATTAAGGTTAAGACCATATTAATAAAATTATTGGGAATACCCAGTGCATCCATCATCATGTAGATGAATCCCCATTGTATCTTGTCATAGGATTTTTCATAGTCTAGAAGGAGCATGCATGTTTGTTGCTTATATTCCTTAGCCCATTCCATAGCTTCCCAACAAGTAACCACATTTGCCAGGATGAACCTAACTTTCACAACTCGATTTTGGCTATATTCAATGATTTTGGGAAGCACATTTTTGAGTATGGTAGCCAAGACCTTGGCTATGATTTTATAGGAGGAATTAAGGAGAGTGATAGGTCTCCAGTTCTTAATCAGTGATTTATCACCATCTTTGGGGACAAGTTTAATCACTCCACTATTGACATCTTTCCGCAAGGTACCTTTCTTCAAAGACTTTGTTGTACATCTCCAATAGGTCATGGCCAATCCATTCTATGTTCTTTTTGTAAAATTCTATAGGCAACCCATCTGGCCCAGGGGCCTTGTTTAATGCCATTTGAGTAATGTCAACATTGATTTCTTCTACTCTAATAGGTAGATTGAGTAGGGTAGAGTCATCCTCATTAACCTTTTTGGGGATCACTTGGTTAACTTTAGCTCTAGCTTCTTCCATATCATCACCGTTATCTTCAGAGGTAAAGAGAGTATGATATAAGTCTTTGAAGGTAAGGATAATCTGTGATTGGTCAATAATTTTGTATCCCTCAACCCATATTTCCTCAATTCTAACTCTTATTTCTTTCTGTTTAAGGAGGTTGAAAAAAACTTTGATCCTCTATCACCATGTTCCACCTAGTTACTTCTGGATCTGATCTTAATACCCTTGAGCTTCTCATTTTGGATTTTTTTGAGCTCATCCTTAGTATTAGCCATTTTTAGAGTGGCCACCTCCAAGGAGGCATTATTTTGAAGTTTGAGTTCTTCCCTTGATAGTTCTTCCTATAGGGATAGTTCTTCCTTTTTATGTCCATCTAGTATCCCAAAATTTCTTGCCTCATGCAGTTTGGAAAAGAGATCTCCAACTAGAAATGTTTTGGGCCCATTTGTCTATGGCACTAGAGTATTTTGCCACACAGTCATTAAACCATTTTATCATAAATAATGCATTCCTAATTCCTGGCTCATCCATAAGGGAGGTATTTAGGCAGAAAGATTCATGCCCAGAACTCCTCTTGGGGGTGTGGCTAGAGGATAGAAATATGGCAGTGATGGGATGGTGGTTAGAGAGGGTATAGGGGATGACCCTGACTGCCCTTCCTACCTCATCTTTCTAACATTTAAAAGCTTCATGGTTGAAGTAAAATTGGTCCAATCTGGAGTAGATTCTTTTACCGGCCTGTTGGAAGTTGCACCAGGTGTACCATATATCTTTATGGTCATATTTATTTCCACTTAGGGGGTCAATGAGTTTATGCTTGTTAAGGAACTTATTCCAGAAGTATTGTTCACAACCTTTCCATTCCAACTTATTACCCCCCACTTTGTATTGAGATTTGTCTACCATATTAAAGTCACCCCCACAATCCAGGGGATTTCTTCAAGAAAAAATAGCCATTTCTATAACTCAGTCCTCTCCCTATATTCATTAGGAGCATAGATTGAGCATATTTCTATCTTATTGTTGTGATCTTCAAGTACTATCCAAACTGTCATGTTGCAAGGTGAAGTGCCCCACTTCAACACTTTATTGGCCCATAGGGGACTAAGGAGGATGGAAATGCCACATTTCCCTTGGCTGTGTGAGGTGCAGAAGGAAGAAGCTTCTCTCCAAATGCATTTAAGAGAAATTTCTAGTGAGAATTTGTTGGCTTTGACTTCTTGGAGCATCAAGCAATCAAATCCCTTATTAGCTCTCCTGAATCTCTGGACTATGTATTTTCTATCTGAGGATTCTAGTCCTCTGATATTCCAAGAGGCAATTATGAGATCCATAAAAATAATGTGGGGGATTTAGATCTATTCCTAAAGCTTGAGAAACATTTAGGGATTTCATTAGCATGTGTATCTCTAGGTTCTTTCTTGTTGCTAGAGCTTATTGGTCTACCTCTTTTTTTTCTTACCTTTTATTGGACCACAATTATCCCCTTCCACCATGGGGTTATCTTCTTTAGGTAGAGAGTTGGTAACTCTTGGTATCATTTTGACTTTGTTGTATTTAAGGACTTCTTACCAAGGGCTATCAATAAAAGGGACTATGGCCTAGTTTTGGTTGATGCCCTACTCACTAAATACATCTTTGAGGGTAGATCCCTTATTGTACTTCTATGAGGTTGTATCTCCCCTCTTGTTGACTCCATCTAGACTAGTAGGGTTAATAGGGAGGGTATGACCAGGAGGCTCAGATGGCTGAAAGGTAAGGGGGGGTCAGGAGGGTTGGCAGGAATGACTAATAGGTAAAATTCATGAAGAGAGCTCTTGATAGAAGGAGCCAAACCATTAGTACCATTCTTATCATCTGTAGTATCCATGTCATCTTTTCCCCCTTCCTTGGCCTCAGTATTATCTTCATCTGAGGTCATCTTATCTAGACTCTCTGTGTTATCCATACTACTCTAGGTGGGGTCACCAAGAGGGGGAGGTTGGTCGACAAGTTTTTCATTTACATTACCTCTTCTCCTCTTAGAGGGTCCATCGAATCTTCTAATTTTGTCAAAAGCCAGTTGTTGTGCATTTTTGGAATGCCTTCTGTGTTTATTCTTAGGGGTAGGAGGGATCCTGTCTCCACTTCTTATGCTATTTGGTGTGGCCCATGTGTTCAATCTAGCTAAGTCCAGTCCAAGGGACATAGAAAAAGCATCAAGGGAGGGGAAAATGGGATTGGGGATCATTGAGGAGCATAGGAAAGACTTTGGAGAAGGAAGAATCTGAGGACCACCACTTTGAGGAAAAGAGGGAGATGGAGGATTGAAGGTAGGAGTCACTTATTTAGGAAGATTAGCCTCAGTTATGACGGGGGACAGAGGTTTAGGTCTAGGGCTAAAAGAGGGTAGTTTCTCCTGCTATGGTCATCTTTCTTGCACATGAAGCATGAATTCAGACCACCCAAATACTCCAAAGGGCAAGAGAAATGTTCTCCTTCCAAATCAAATTTAGGGTTTTAGGGATATCAATACCTAATTTGAGAGAGATCAATATCCTAGTATCCATATGAGGAAGGAGTACATTGGATTGGTCGATACAAATAACTCTTCCTAAGGGTCAAGTGCGTCTGCAAGTACATTCCAGAGAAATGGGGGGATTTGTTTGATGGTTATCCATCTCAGGCATTACAGAGCCATGATTTCTTCTAGGTTTGCATTACCTGACCAACTTAGGGCACAAAAATTATAGGCTCCAACGGTCCAATATTGTCTATCAACAATGGTTTTTTGGCTAACTGAATCATTAAAGATAATAATGAAGAGCCCTTTCTATAACATTCTACAAAGCGAAAATCTAAGCCCTAATTTAGAACTCCAAACATAATGTAGCCAATTATTCATATAAACACGGGAAGGTAATTTACTAATGTCTTGAGCAGCCAAGAAAATAGCAGAATCACAAAGGTTACTTCTCTCTTCCTTAATTAAATCTACCATAAGTAGTTTGGAGGCAGAAGCCTTACCTCTTGTTCCAGAAGCCTTACTATTAGGGCTAGGAGAAATGATAAGTAGTTTGGAGGCAGAAGCCTTACCTCTTGTTCCATGTCCATCGATTCCTTTGGTTCTTGTTTCCTATTGTTTGTTGAGGAACTTTGTGCCATTTTTGTTGGCCTCTAAGCCAATTAGAGCCTGTGTGAACGTCTTTGAATCTTATTCTAAGGGCAAAGAAGAGAGCAACTTAGAGATAGTCTTCTTTATGGTGTCTCCACCAGAAGGAATGGAATTGTCTGAAGAAGAGGCCATCTTTATTAGAGGGTAGTGGGAGCATTAAAGACCCTTCGAGTATGAAGGGCCAAGTAGGTGCCACGCACACTCAATGTGTAGAGTTGCAGAGTGCCCTAAAATTTCTTCTAGTCTAAGTCTTGAATCTTGTAACATCTTTTATGTCTTTTTAGGCTTATTTGAGTTCCATCTCCAAAGTTTCTCTGACACTTCACTTTATACTAGTTGTCCAAAACACTTCCCTTGTCAAACTTTGATGTAAAATTTTGAAGCTTAACTTCCCTTGTTGTCTAAAGTCTTTGTTCAACTTGTCCAAGTCTTGGAGTTCTTATACAGGCATTGGACCCTAACATTGGTTCTTGACCTTTGTTGAGCCTTGCCATAACAAATGGCACTGCACTATAAATAAAGTGAAGCTTCAATGCGATAATTGAGTAGCCTCCTTAAGTTTCTTAGTCTTTCAGGTAGTGTCTGGAATGCCAACCATAGTCTAACAAGGCATTTTAAGTAGTCTAAGCCGTGTTTCCTTAAGGGTGTGTTATGTCATTTTACTCATATTCAACTTCCACCTCTAAAGTCACTCTTTGACACTTCACTTTCCACTATGTTTGCAAATTATTTCCCTTGTCAAATTTCAATGTATAACTATAAACCTTAAATTCATTTTTTTTAAAGTCTTTGTGCAAATTGTCCAAGTATTTGAGTTCTTATATAAGCATATGTGCCTGACATTGGTTCTTGGCATTGGTTCTTGAACCATTGTTGAGCCCCAACATGACAAATGACACCATGGTATCAACAAAGTGAAGCTTTGATATTATAAAAACTAGGTTTGAAAAAATAAGTGGTGCCCGATAACAACTTTAGAAATGGCTTTTTAAACACTTTGGACTTGAAGAGAAGTTCAAGAACAAATGTCACTCCTAGATACCATCTTATGAACTATTCTTTTATATAGGACAAAAGTGGTTGTGGTGCATCCAAACATCGTGTCACTCCATGCATCCATGTGATGTACCCTATACTGGTCAGTCAACATCATTGCTAAGAATGGTAAATTTTAAACATTCCCCTTGAATTAATAAATATACTCAAGATTATAAATATAACTCGTTTCTTTTTCATTTTCGAGTTTAGTATTATAATTTGGGATATTATGAAATAAACCAATACTTGGGTAGAGGAAAACATGCATCGTGTATAGATCAAAGCATTTTAAAATTATTTAACTTAGTTCTAATTTTAAAAATTATTAAAATTTAATTAAATTAAGAATATTTATTTTATATATTTGTAGAATTATATGTGTGTGTGTGTGTGTATAATATATGTATATATATAATATATGTATATATATGTATTAAAATTTAATTAAATTGAGAATATTTATTTTATATATTTGTAGAATTATATATATACA
>MU224731.1:647222-679623 GCA_018584345.1 Thuja plicata | reverse complement strand
TCTCTCTTGAAGTCTTGTGAGAATTGCATAGTTTCCTCTAGAATGCTGATCTTGTTATCATAGTCTGATGTCAAAGTAGTTAACAACTTGTCCATTATATCTTCTTCTGAAATTTCTCCTCCATTGTTTCTGATTCTAGATACTGCTTCATTTATCCTCTGATTATAAGCTCTAATGTTCTCTTCAGGTAACATCTCAAGACTGTTGTATTTCTTCTTCCATGTCTTCCTGCGTGCATTCTTTGCTTGAACATCTCCTTCAAACATGTCTTCTAAATACTTCCATATGATATATGCTTTTTCAATCTTCTTGATTTCGGAAAATTCACTGTCAGATAAGGCACTGATTAGGGCTTCTTTGGCAATTGCATTATTGGTAAATGTTTCCTTCTGTCTTCTAGTAGCATCATCCTTTGTAAGGTCTTTTAGAGATGGGATTTCAACCTTTTGTGTAGCAATCTCAAAGATCTCAAATCCAATGCACTGAAGATGTGTTATCATTTTGTTCTTCTGATCTAAATAATTTTCTCCATCGAACTTAGGGCTGTCTTTTCTAAAGTATGCCATCTGATCTACTTTAAGCTGTTAGGCTTCTTCTCCAAGGCACTTGGCTCTGATACCAATTGTTAGAATACTTAAGGGATAACTGAGAGGGGGGGATGGGGTGAATCAGTTATCAACAACTTTAAATCTTTTATACTTATTAATCCAGATTGATATAAATTAAATGCACATTCATATAACCCATTACTCAACACATTAATTTGGTTATGAGGAAACGAAATGGTAAAAACCCCGGTGGGAATTAGTACCCACAAAGAACTATACTGTTTATAGTAATTCTTGTTAAAAGATTCTTCAACCCTGTTAGGAGTTGTACAATACAATGCAGTAGTATAGTTGACCTGGTTAAGGGTCGGACCCTGTTAGGAGTCTTTTATAATAACCCTGTTAGGGGTGGAGGACTCACTGTCCAAGAGGTGAAGGCTTCAACCTTCTGGATAATTGATACACACTGTACCAATGAAATGAACCGTTGCTTTGACATTGCTTGTCTGACCAATTCCTTTTGTGCACCGATGCTTTAACCTCTTGTAAAGCAATATAACAATCTAGTCTGTATTCTAAATACTTCAACATAAACATCTATATTATCAACATATGATAAATATAGCTCTGCTACATCAACACTCTGCTCTGCTTGTCAATCTCTGGCTTTCGCAACTCTTCTTATCACAAATGACCTTGTATAAATACATACACCAAATATGAGATCATGGGACCTATTAGACAACTCTTCTTAACATCCTTGTCGGCTCTACTAAGCGCACAAGCATAATTACAACTGCGCAAGTCAATGCTGAACGGACACGTCGCTTCACTAAGTTGGCTTCACTAATTTAATCATAACTTTGTAATCTTATTGAAATATGTTTGGCATGTTTAGATTAATATCAACAACTCATAACTCATCATGAATATACACACGCATATCCTGAAGATAGGCGCAACTCGATCAACACATTACATACGTCGGCCTTAAACCGTTAATCCTCCAGAACTGTAACCGTCAATAACAGAATTATATATCTTTACTGAAACTTCATATCTGAGTCTGCGTGTATGAACATAGCATCATAAACATGTCAACAACATGTATCTATCCACGCTGGTCTTCATGTCATCATATGGATAAGTACTTACAGAAGTACTACTGTGTATTATATGTTGTCATCAATGACAAACATACAATCAATCAACTGTTTAAAATCAAATCTCCAACACTGTATACCATTAAAAAACATTTGTGTTTTTGAGGGAAAGACCAAATTCCCAAAGGATCCTTTTAACTCACTTTTGAATCCTAATCTCCCATTTGAAGTATTTTTTATCTTAGATAATTGGAATGCATTTTTTATAACAAGCCCAAGCTCCGGTCTCCATTTTCCAATGATAAAACTTCCCCCGTCCTTTGGTTGCATAAAGATATAAGTTTAGCATCCTCAAATAGATCTGAAAGATTGATACTAAAAAGTTTTCCTTCCATTCTCAAAGACCCATTTATGACCAAAGAAAAGGGTGTCTAAGGAAACAACTCCAATTTGTTTACTTTTTCTACCTAAACTCCATTGTATAGTCTTGAAATGGTAGACAATGTTGAATATAAAATTTGTCATGTATAGCAGTAAGAAACATATTTGCTTGTGAGGTTCCAGGGCCTACTTCCAAAAGTGCCCCTCTAACAAACTTATGGCTCCCAATCCTGCATTTGAATTCTTCTTGATCTTAGATGGTTGGAATGAGTTTATTAGTATTAATCCTAGGCTCCTATCTTTACCTTCAAAAAATACCACTTCCCCATCCTATAGTTGAATGACGATATCAATTTAGCATCCCTCAATAATTCTAAGAGATTAATAGTAAAAATTTCTCCCTCCATTTTCTAAGAAAAATTTTGGGCCAAAGAAGAAAGTGCCTCAGAGATGATCCAAGAAGAAATTGGTGAGACAATTAGAAATATCATCTGATAAGTATTATCTTGGTTTGATAAATATTATTTATCTTATTATTTTCAAAATATTTTGGGAACATGGGAAATAGATCTATATTTTGAGAACATGGGAAATAGATCTACAAGGTATTTCTCCCCTTTCCAGAAAGAAATATGAAGATTTTATATTTGAAATAGAAAATTTTTACATAGGAGATGATGACAGGAAGGGGTTTGGATTAGTATCATCTTTAATGTTAGCAATGGGAGAGTCAAGACAATCTAAAGAAATGTGATTTGATAAATGACAAGTGCTACAAACAGAGTTAGGCCCTTCAAAAAATAGTTTTTGATCCCAAATTCTATTTTTAGAGTATATTTGTAGCACTGATATAAAATTATTCATTATGTCTATAATCAAACATATTCAAACTAGGAGATTCAAGTTTAAAAAAAAAATTAAATTAATTTTAAGAAATATTCCCACTTGGTTTCTTATAGATTCCAAGATATCAATCTCCCTATATTCCAATGAAAGACTTTGCAACTGAATCCACACGGGAATGAAATTTATAGAGGCTGAGATGGTTTTAAAATTTAGGGTCTATTGATCATTTTTGTCACCATCTGATCCTTATATCATTCTTTCCTCACAGGTTCCCGTTGACAAAATATGCAGAGCTTATCAATCAGGAATGCTTCAGAACAAGTATTTCAGTGTAACATTGCTCATGCTACACCACAATAGACATGCAGGGTTCTATAGGGACCAATGTTGTATTTTGACGTGACTCATCTATGGTCTCACCGAAATTCTAAATAGATTGTTCATCGGGGTGAGAATACATTTTTTAGGGTAGCAGGTCTTGTCTTCTGCCAATGAGATTTATCGACGAGAGTCTTGCCGATCTTGGGCATCATCGACAATTAGAATGGAGGAAATCTTGTGGTTCGACTCCCCGATGGATGTCATCAGGATAAGTCACCCCAATGAGTCTCTTATCAAAGTATCAGAGGTGACCATTTTGTGTGTTCTGAAGGGCCTTTCTATGCCGATGGGTTGCATTGGTGAATTTTTTTCAAAGGAGGATGGTCATATTTTCATCGGTGGAGGTCTTGTTGGTGGTTTTCATCAAGGTAGATCACCCCGATGATTCATCTCATCAGTGACATGAGGCAAATCAAAAGTGCAGTTTGACAATGTTTTCTACCCCGATGGTTTCTGTCGAGGTATGTCCCTTTGATCAAGTGGCAGAGAGTGACATGACAAAGGGACATCAAAAGAAGTCTTGTCGATGTCAAATTTCATCGGGGCAACATAGGTGATGGATCTGGGCGGCCCAATAATTTATGTTACTCTGATGGTTTTCATCGGGTTAAGTCTTTTAGATGAAGTCTTCAAGTAGCCAAGGTAGATCGATGAATGATGATTTCAACAAGACATCTTTGGGTCTTGCCAAAATGATCACTAATGGGTTTCTTCAGTGGAGGTCTTGCCGACAACATGGGTCATCACCGATCGAAAGTTAGTAGATTTGGATTTCTGATGATCCATGTTACCCTAATGAATGTCATAGGGGTAACTCTTGCCAATACAAAGTTTTCAGTAGTCAAGGGAATTTTGTATCGGTAGAGCAGGAGGTTGGTTTTGCAATGGTCTTTTGGGTGTCCAGGAATGAAATATCTTTTTGACAAGACTTTCCAGGTGCTTCTCTGATGTTTAGTAGTTTTCAATGACAGATCAATATGCTTAGTCTGGGGTTTGGTCATTGAGGAAACCTTCTCCCATGGTTGATGACAGTCACATAGCGCCAAAACACACAGTCTTGTGGGGATAGCTCTCAGCGATGAAGACAAGAAGGGGTATGAACTTTAAACATTTCCAATTGCCCAAGTGACCCATCCTCTATTTTCGACCTCTTCCAAGTGGTGCCACTACTTCCACGGGGTCTCGATTTGATTCTTCTAGTTGTTCCAGAGCTTGAGAGTGGATTCTACATGCCATCAGACTAGATATCTTTTGATCTATTTCTAAAAGAGGTAGGGATCACTCTTTTGTTGTTGGGCATTCATTGCTCCTTTTTGTCACTTATTGAGTGTTTGATTTTTCTCTAAGATCAAATTTATCTTGATATGTTCCTTCTATAACTCAACCCCGGTGGGGTTTGAACTTCAAGCAATCATTCTGAGTTATGCTAGCTCCATAAAAGGCAATCTTGCAGATATTTTTGAGGTTCTTGTATGTTTTGATTTTGCAGTATCTATGCTCTACAATTGTAATCCTTTTTCCTTCCATTAATGAAATCTTAGTTGTTTACCTTGTCTAGATATCAGTGCATATTTATTGCCTAGTATAAAGTTTTTCTCTTCTATTTTATTTGTTTATATGTTTTGTTTTGTGCTCATGGATGTTGCATCGTGGGAACTATCTCCCTTGCATCATCTCATTAGTTCTAACTTGCATATGTCTTTGGAAAATATATTAGAGTTACGATCAGTGTATGTTAGGGTTTTATTGATGTTAAGTGCAGTCATAGGTAGGGAGAATAACCAAGTTTCAATCCGGTGCATAACCACATTTCCCTTTCAGTATCTCCTTCTCCCTTTTCCTCAAAAGCAATAGATTTAGGTGCATCCTGATTGTAAAGGAAGCCAACCTTCTCTGGAGATTCAACCTCGCTTGTCAAGTCCCACACTTGGAGGTTGTTTCTATGTTTCACGAGGTCGTCTAGGTCGCTAACCACCATCTAGACAAGGGTACAAAATTTTGTGTTAACAAGGTCCAAGCTTGAACATGCAAGCCTAAGCTATTGCAAAACCATGATTTTGTTTACAACACTAAATCTCTTATTTATTTTGTATGAAAAATTACTACAAAAATACCTTGACCTTGATCTATAAAGAGTACTTCATTGACTCCAGCCCAATTTTATTCTACCCTTTTAAACAACTTTTTATCAAGAGAGAAATTCTTGAACCTACACACGATAGCTCACAGCTGAAGATCCCAAATCTAGGATTGTAGGGCTTCTTCTAAGAATGTGATTCTTAAGCCATTATTTTTGGCTTACTTCCCTTGAAATCCTTTTATTGGTGATGCTTCTCCTGACTAAGAGCTCCGAGGGCTTTTGTAATCCACATCTTTCTTCTTAAAGGGTTCTAATGTTCTTTGCTTCTATAACATTTGCCCCTAGATCTTCTTCTTACTTTTGTTCTTTTGTGAGGAACATACCAATCATTATGAATAATGGGTATATTGTTTGGAAAGGAGACATGAAATACTAAATTTTCATTGTCCCAAGGCATACACATGTGATTCCAAGGAAGAGGAAATTTGCATTTTTGATCTCTCTTTACATACTTTCCTGTTTGAGCCTCATAAAATAAAAGAATATTTTGTTGAACCCTAGCATTTACAAATATCCTTTTGGAATTTTTGGTGCAGATAAAATCTGGAATAGAACCCAACTTTTGGGCCCAAAGTTGATTTGTCCTCTGAAACCCTAGATAAGACTTATTTGTTGAAAGCTTAGGACCACATCCCTTGCTTTTGAAGTCAGCCAAAAGTGTGGAGGCTAAAACTTCTTCGGTAAGGGTGGGTTGATTGGGACCCCTGAGGATGTTGTTGATAAGATTGGGATGTTATTTGGAAAAAGGCACCAGACCCATTCTTGCAGGGATATAGTTTCTATTTCGCCTCTCTTGATTTTGGTTTCTTGGGAAAACCCACCTTTCATTAGCTTGTTTTATTGTAAACTATGGCTTCTTTGGAACCTTTTTTTCCTGTAAACTATGGCTTCTCTGGAACCTTGTTTTCCTACAAACCATAGCTTCTCTGGAACACTTTCCTACAAAAAAGGAAGTCTACCCCGCAAAAATACCTAAGATCTGGCATGTGCTAATTGATGCCCATTATTGTTTGCCCTATGGGTGATGCTCCACTCCACCATTTTTTCAGTTGTTATTTATTAAATATAAAATAAATATATAATTTAAATTTAATTTAATTTATATAGAAAATTATAATTTTATAATATAATTTAATATATAATAATAATATTCTTAATATTACTTAATATTAGTTTGTTTAATAATGAACATTTTTTTAAAAAATAATCCTATATTATAATTTGTAGTTAATTTAATTTATATAATTTTAATATTAAATATATGTGACAAATAAAAGACTTGTACATAGTCGTTAAGAGTGAAATCTAAAGCATCAGGCATACCGCCACATAAAATTTTGGAATATTTTGAAATGTGATTAGTGGCATAAACGAATGCAAAGGTGAAGCATTAATTACATACTAAGGTGGTAGGCAACATTGAATTCTCAAGTACAGATTTCAAATTTCTTCCTTTTTAATTCTCCAAAGTTGTTATTCACAATTCATTACACAGGATGCGAAAGAAAGAAAAAGCTAGGGCACATAATTTTTCCTACATTATCATCATTGTCATAATGTGGCAAGCTCTTCAATTTGTTTGTCATATTCAAAGATTAATTTTACTTGCATTCCGAAATGTTTAGAAGAATAAAGAACATTGTGATTTGGAATTAGGAGTTCTTTGACTTTGGTCATGTCAAAAAAGCAAAAATCATGAAATTCAAGTATTTGGGATATGACCACCTTAATGGTTTAGAATGCACAATGTGAGAAGTAGGAGATATCAAACTTGGGCATGTGAATTTAGATGAATTCTAGCAAAGAGTCCAAAATCCTAATTGACACCCAGTCACCCAGAAACTAGTTGGTAGTATAATAATTCAAGCAGTTGCATTTCTAGTTGTGGTGCATTGTGTCGATTTAGTATTGGAATATATACAAAGATATGACATGAACACATTGGAAATTGAAACACAAGATAATCAAGTCCTTATTACCCTTGATTGTGCCACTATCCAAAGCTTCTTCCACCTCCCCAATAGAGAAGATTAAGCCCATTAGGACTTTGTGTTGTCCCAATGCCAGTTTAGTATTAAAAAAATATGTATAGAAATGTGACCACCATAGAATGGTTTGATCCTCCAAGAAAAGGGCAATCTAAATTACCTCGAACCATCTACAAGTCATTTTTAAAAGGTGAAAGTGTAGACATAATTGTTCTATTACACATACTCAAGGGTGATGAGGATTCTTTTAACTTAAATGAGTGGATGTATTTCTTTGTTCAAGTTATATGTACTAGCACTTCATATTTGGACTAGGCTAGCTTAATCAGTGATCGATTGCATCTGTTGATCATTCAATTTCCATTGAGAAAGTCCTTTCACATGTCTTCATATCTATTGTACTCCATAGCATACACTCAACATTAGATTGAATTGAATTTCATTCGAGATTTCAAGGATGATATACAAGTATATGACTTTTATCCTAGCTTATAGTTGTAGAACAACTGTGCTAATTTTAGGAGGGTAAATGATCTGTTTACCATGAGCTTAGTGAGAAAACTGAAAGGTCATCCTAAAAGTATAATTTCTCCCAAGGTAGCTACCCTCATGAAGATACATGGTAGTTATTTCTTGCAATTCAGTACTTTTACCTACCTTAGAGTAGGAGGTTTTGATGAATTTCCTTTGAAGATGCCCAAGAATACTAATCATAAGTTCACCATGATTGAATTGTGTAGATAGATATACAAGGTAAATAAAAGGTGCAATGAAAAGAAGAAGATACGCATCCAATTCCCTATGAATTTGGGGTTGTATTGTTTCAAGTCTCAATCAAATGCATTAAACATTATAAGAGCAACACAAAATACATAATAGACACTTATGAAAGATTGAAGTTTGAATCCAGAAATTTTTATCAAGAACCATTTATACCTAGGGTCCTCATATTATCATGTTCTACAACTTGAGGGATATTGGGAAGATTGTTTAGATGACCCAAAAGTTAGGAGAAGAGATTGGTTTAGAATGACCCTAAAATGTAAGTAACTGATTATAAACTTTAGCTAGATGTTAGTGGGATTACAGATGATGGATCTGGCATAGCTGATCCTACATATGAATCTCACAAACAAACACAACCATTGGACCCAATTGACTAGAGAAATCCTAAAGAGGATAACTTGGATAGAAGAACAACTACATTTATCAGGAGGACTCAAATGTGGGTTGCTAAAAAGAAAGGGAACAATCAAAGGCCTGCATCTGCAAAGAAGAACACATACACTGGACAAAGCAGTTTTAGAAATCCAAATTCTTCTCCTGCGGCTCTACCCTCTCAGCACAACCTTTAGCTAACCCAAGTGGAGACAAGGATAGAAAACCCCGTGAGAAAAACCAAATCCCTAAAAGGACTTGTGGCAATGAGTCTTTACTAGATATAGGAACATGGGAACCCACCATAGAACAAGGAGAATGAGATAATGAAGGCCAAAAAGATAAAGATGAGAAATCTTAGACTAATGCTGATAATGGAAAATGATCTAATTACTTCTTCCATGACACATGACAACAAGATATGTCAAGTAGTAAGCGCAAATCCTCTTGCCCTTTCTCTTTGCAAAATATTAAAAAAATACCCCATATCAAGAGGACCCTTTTCCTTAGTCCTAATGCTATTTGAAGTTCCTCCCGAACCTTGTGTTCTCCTACTTGGCTTGAGAAATCATTGTCAAATAAGATGAAACTTAAAGCGATTAGTCATCGGGCTAGCAATACTATTCCCAACTATTACAATTTACCCCTATTCCTAAGAGAAAGAAGCTCATAACTACTTTTTGACTAGTAGAAGATGATAACTTTGATAATTCTATTCGTGGAGATTGCTCAAACCAATTCCCAAAAGCAACTTACTGCACTTGCTGCACATCTACATGCGCAAATCCCTTGTACATACAAGTAGTCTTTTAATTCTGTTAAGTCTAATATGGCCACAACTCTCCTAACCTCATTATCTTCGTTGGCAGTCCATAAAAACACATCCTTAGTGGTGGGTTGAATTTGGCAACATGTAGCCAAACCCCTCTTGGAACAACAAATCCCCTTGGTCTCGCATTCACCGTGAAAGACTCCAAATCCCCACACTAATTTTCCTTTACACATTCTTGCATTTCCACAAAGCCTCCACCTTCATACCCAGTTCTAGGCACCATGCGAGGAATAAGGAGACAATATATGCATTCATACGGTATCTGTACTCCCCTCGCAAGAATCCTTTCCCAAGGACTATCAACACTCTGTGTAGGAAATCATCATTGCTAAACTTGAAATTTTTTTCAATCGATTGTTCGATACTCTTCCCAAAAATGTTACCATTGGCTTCACTACACAAAGAGTAAAATTTGCTTACATCTTCTCTTCTGTCCAAGAACACACAACCTACTTAATTCAGTGCTGCCAAAAGACGAATGTGCCCAATTGCCTTTGTAGCAAACCAAAATAATAATACTAATAATAAGTGCTACCCAACTTTTCACACATGACCCAGCTTACACCTAACTTAGGGAATTAACATGTCGTCATTCAAATCCTCTTGACCTTGCTTCCATACTTGTCTCACACAACTCCCCCCTCCACATTGGCCATACTACTCTTTCTCCTTGTATTAAATATAAATTGTTTTAAAAAATCATATTAAAATATTTTAAAAATTAAAAACATTCATAATTTAAATATTAAAAAATTTGATTTCTAACTCTAAAAGCAACTTTTACAATGATGTTTGCACGAATCTAAAAAAAAACTTTTTTTTTTTGTCTTTGGTACATTTTACCGCTGCCTATGAAGTAATACTTTAATTTTTATTAAGTATATAAATGTACAAACTAAATTATCAACTACACAATAAGAATAATCTGAATTACTTAAATTAACATGAGCGCATAATCTAGTTTAAAAATTATTTCGCCCCTTTACAATGATAAACGGAAAACAGAAAATAAATAACAGAAGTCTTACAAACTAATTCTGCGTCCATCGCGGAGTTTCGAACGTAGGTCGCTGGCATTGCAAAGACTGAGATCACTATCCTTTGTTTTGAAGGGCTTCTGAGCGCCATTTGCAACTGAAAAGCAGTTTCCTTCCAAAGGTTGTCTTGAGAAGGTAATTCACAACATGTTTTTTTGAATCTTAATTGACGAGATAATGAATGTTTATCAAGTAAACGACGACATTTATCATACCAAACCCTTTTAAAGTCGAGCATTTCTAGTTAGAATGTAGATATTGCAGAGTTTATGAAATTGGCGAGTTCTTGCTACAATTAATAGAATTGAATAAAATGCCAGTGGCCAAGTGTCGGACTGTCCACAACTCCGAATTTTGTGAAAACTTATTATAATTTTGAAATAAATAGTTAAACTGTTTAAGCATTTCAAGATTTATACACGGAGGAGTTGGTCGAGAGGATAGGAGTTCATCTAAATTGAATTATAGAAACTTAGCATCACAAATTAAAATAAATAAATAAGATCCTGCTTTCCCGATTATCTTTGATCCTATAGACGTTAAAAATCTTCTTTTCCATTCAAATAAAATTAAGCATCTCATCTTATCAATTTAAGATCTATTTTACGCTCATTATTTTAAACAATATTTGTAAGAGTTAAGCACAGTCCACATGAGGTTAACTGGGACTTCGCAGGGGCTTACTCATCCCATCACTATTTGAATTTGGGTTTCATTCATCGTAGAATTTTCTCAGATTAGCTAAGTAGCTTTCTCGCTTAGAACCTAAAATTAATTAAATCTTAATATAATTCTCCAAGGACTTATGGTTTAATTGTAGTAGTTTGTAAGATGGATTCTGCCAGTCGAATTCATAGCTTAATGTTGCCCAAAGACTGTCTGGGATAATAGATCGCTTAGATGGCAGAGTGCGCCAGTGAGGACAATGATAGGGAAGCAGCAAACCTGAGGCAAAATTAGTTGCCTGGCAGCAGGTCAGTTTGTGAAAAGTGCATCCAGCTTCAGAAGGAGAAGGGACAATATGTAGGATTCTGAAGGATCAGGCGGCCAGTTACATTCTTTGGCAGAATTCTAAATGCTCTCTTTGGTGTGGGTTTCTAGGCCAACCTCAAACCCGTACCCCTGCCTGTGATCTTGGCCGTCGGTTGTTTTGACAAGTCTTTTGAATCACAAGAATTACAAAAATGCCGCAAATCCTTTCCATATTTCTAGTTCATTGATACCAGATTTCTCATCTCTCTCTGGCATTGGTGAAGTCTGAGGTTTACCAGGATTTGACGGGTTCAGAGACTCAAAAGAAGGATGCGTACGTGATTTCTCCACTTAATGCACCTGCTGGTGAAGCTTGAATATGGCTTGATACAGTTTCCTGTTTTTGGCGGATGTCCCACTTATTGCTTCTGATTTGGTTCTCGAGCTCTTTCTTGAAGAGGATTGTACTCAATTGTCAATAAAAGATATTGGAAGGAGATCTCTGAATGAATATTTATGGGGAAGAGGCCTTCTTTTGAGGATTCTTCAATGGATTAATTCACTTTGGCACAATTTTGCTGTTCCTTACCTTGGTTTTAGAAAGAAGCTTCGTTTGTATGCGATTCCAATCTGCCACAGTTCTCAGCAGATATTTGTGTGAATCTGTGTTATTATGGATTTGTCTAAACCCATTTATCACTCTTCATCAACTTTGAAGGATTGCGTTTCTGTTACTTTTGGTGTCATCTATAGGGCAGAAATTGGTGGGATACCCTACTAAGGCGAAAATGGGTTTATGCACTTTTTGCTTGCAAAAATAGATCTCTAAAGATGGCAAACATATTTCTGATTGTGTGAGGAATAGCCAAGAGCCTCCCTTGTTGTTTGCCTCTCTTCCAAGTTTATCAAACAATTCTGAGGAAATGTGCAGCTGTCAAGGTAGAAAGTTCTCCAGGAACGAGCGTTCTGATCAGGTTGAGGTCCCTTTTACAGATCTACATAACAATAAATCCACAACTTTAGTAAAGAACTATGTAGTGGAGCTGCAGATTCCAGATGAACTGCTAGAGAAAGAGACCTCGGAGAGGAGAAGGATCTTCATCTTACTTCCTCAAAAATTCTTACCATTTTTCAAACAGAATCTAAGAAACTAAACTAAATTGTGGGACCACTGGTAGACATCAAGGAAGAAACAATGAAGCCGAGAGATTGTGTGCTGAAGATCTAAATAAAGTTGATGAGGGCTTACAGTAGACAATGGAGGCCCTTCTATCCCAAATAGGGAGAAAGAACCTCCCGGCTCAAGGCTGGTTCATTTGACATCTCTTTTTGTTGTAAAGTGGTGGTTAAATCTGTGAGCTCCAATTTTCTGATTAGTAGCAACTGGTTGTCAGTTCTTTCATTGATCTTTGGGCTTTCTTTGTAGTCCAAGTTTCTTTCCTAATCGTCTGTGTATTTCAGTTCTTTCTTAGAATGGGCGAGGGCCCCAATAAATTCTCTCAGTTCAATTTCAGAAAAAGGAAGAAAAGAAAGGAATAAAGGATTGTCTGGGTGTAATGTCCCCTTTTTCGTGAGTGTCATCTTTCAGAGGATTAGCCTATTTCTTGACCCTCATAGGCTAATGGAGTTGTTCAGAGGGTTCAGTTGGCGGAGTTGGATGCCAATTCTACTCCAGAGATCATGGATGCTCAGGATTGCTTTTCGTTTGAGTCATATCGACACACTTACTATTTATAGTAAGTGTATATTTTGGGTAAGTCAGAGTTTCTATCTTTAGCAGGACACCTGGGCAATTTGCTAGCAGTATAGAGTTGTGGTGACATTGACGGAACTTCCAGTTTGGGACTTACTATTTATAGTAAGTCAAATTATGGTCAAAGTTATTTTTGGCAGGGGTACCTGGACTTGTGGTATGCACAATTATTAACTCATTTGTCAGTTGGCTCAGTTTCAGGGACTTACTATTTATAGTAAGCCAATGGATGTTAGAGAGGGACCCTTACTATTTTTAGTAAGGCAGTTGGATGCACAATGGATACAATGGTTAACTCCCAGGTTCAGTCGAAATTGAGAAATAATGATTAATGATGGAGTTAATACTAATTGATTATTTAAGTGCATATCATTTATAAATTAAGTGCATTTTATTTAAAAGGGAGATATAAGTGTTAATAAAGTATACTTTATATTGTGCACCAAAAGGAGGGGTTATAATTGAATTGCAACAAAAGCAAATGGTATCAAAAGCTAAGTAATTTTTAAGTTATGAGAAGAGTACTTGTGAAGATATCTCTTGGAGAATTATATAAAAGCCAAGGCAAAGGAAAATGGATTCATTCACGACTTATGCATTTGCTTTTGTTTGTGTGGAGAAGAAATTGAAACAAGGGTTTCAAATTTCGAGCTTGAAGAATTGTGAATTCTTCTAAGTTATTTCAGGATAGTGAATTGGTGAAACACCCAATGAATTGTGCAAGAGCTTTGGCTTCATCCAGAGGCCAAGATTGATTTCATTGTTGCAGAGATTGATGATTAGCAACTCCATTTTAATTTCAGAATTGTTTGCAAGGGCTGAAGTCTTTGTTAAATGCAGATCGCAGCACTGAAATAAGCCTACGTTTGGAATACATAAGAGGCCACAGGTCATTAGGGGCCACAATAGCTGAAAGAGAGGTGGCGTTTGGGGTTTTTTGTTGGCCTGTCTTTGCTTGCTGGGTGTTTTCCATCCACTTCCGAGCCTTGGCGTTACATCTTATAGCAGCCACGTCCCATTTGATGGTGTTAAATGTGATCAACGATCAGCTCCAGGTTCTTTGATGTATTTTGCGTTATGATATCTATCGGCATATGGTGCTGTTGTAGATGCACATTTTATATCAGATTTTGTAATGACATTTGGATTGTGAGGCATAACAACTTGTTTTAGCATATAAATGAAGGCAATATAGGATTGCATGCCATTTGTTTGTCAAAATTCTTAATTGCTGTAAGGAAATAATTTGCATAAAGATTTGCATTTGGGAATTGAAAGGATGCATGCAAAGTGTTTGTGAAAATGTCCATTGGCTGTAGGTGCACATTTTACATGTAGAAATCATATGTATGCATTCAAAAAGACAAAAAAGATTGCATTTGCATTTTAGTTCTTTGCCTAAATATCTTAGTAATCATTTGCAAGCATTTAAACTTCATTTGAAACCATTCCAAGCATGCAAAATAATCTGAAAATAAAAGACAGCAAGATAGAGGTTTCGTGACAAGTGTTTGACACAATTCCTTGAAACTCAAATTTGCGCTAGGAATAGCAAGGGATATTATAGAGGTTGAGTTAGACCCTGTTGGGGTTCTTTTAGTGGCATTAGAGCGGTTTCCTGCCATCTTGTGGGGGAAGCCTCTTACATTCAGGACAAAGGGTTTGTGTGAATCATGGGTAAAACAAAATCTCTACAGGATTTAATGCCGGAGCTCATGCATGCCTCTCAGGATTATAATAATGCCTTTCAGGATTATAATAAAAATATATTTGGGCTTCTACAGCATCCAGGAATCTTGGATCCTTTGTTTGCGTAGAAAAAAGGGGCAAACACTTATTCGAAAAACAATAAAGGTTCTGATTTTTATGACAGAAGTCCCTTGCTTGAGCATAATGATGGTGTTGATGTCAGGGCAAGTGCAGAGGATGTTGCGGGTGTCAACTTGAATGTTGACATGAAAGATGAGTGTCAAAAATGAAGATTTCCTTGAAAAAACGAGCTATAACAATTCTAATTTTCATGACAGCAGTGAGTTGTGTTTGCATTAGCTTGAAACATTAGAGAGTTTACATGTGGATGATGTTGGTACTCGAGTTATGGGTACTAATGATGCAAATTATGATGCAGACTCATGCTACAGTGAGTCTTATTTTTCATATCAGAGCTTAGAAAATGAATCAGAGAATTCTTTGGTTGGTAAAAGGTCCCAGGATCGCGGCTTGCAGGGACTTACAGTTACATGGGAAGTGGGAGTGTGCGAGGAGACTATTGTAGCAAAAACTTCCACTTTAGTAGATGAGCCATTTTTTGAGGAGTTTAGCAGCAATACCTCGGTTGTTGATGTGTGCGGAGATGATAGCACACATGATGCTACTTGTCATGAGGTCAGCAATGCTGATACAACCTCATATCATAGTGCAGATTGTGGGCCAGAGAGCTTGCATGGGAGTCATGAATTTCAGAGACATCATTTGGTTGGGCAACTAAAGGTGAATAACAGTCAGATTGCCACAACCATTGAGCATTTTGATGTTGCTTGTCAGATGCTAGCTATATTTAGTTGGGGTACTCCTATGTCAGAGGAGTACGGTGTTAGTATTATGAGGTCCAAGATTACTGAGAGGGGGGGTGAATCAGTAGTCTAACAATTCCAACTTTTCGTTAACCATTCAAACACTGGCATCAATAAACATTCAATGTGTAAAAAACTAAACGATAAGAATAAACATCCACAATCATGCAACACAATAACACCAAAGTTTTTCTCGTGGAAACCCAATTGGGAAAAACCACATGTGGGGATGGCAGCCTCTAAAATCTGCACTCTTCTGAAGTACGCTCGGTTAAGAGCTTAGCCCTATTAAAAGCTTACAATAATACCTGGTTAAGAGCAAGACCATGTTAGGAGTCAATTGGTCAAGGGATTTAACTCTAGCTTTGTTAGGAGCTTTACCCTGTTAGGAGTAACCGGATTAAAGGATTTCAAACCCTAATTAAAGAGTCACCTGGTTAAAGGATTTACAATTTAGACCTGTTAGGATCTACCCGGTTGCGGGATTTACCTTGATGAAGCTGTTAGGAATCAACAAGTAAATGATCTGAGAAAATAACACTTCTCCTTTGCTAATACAGACCCAGCTCAAGCTCTATGTCTGCTACACATGCATACTCTTCAAACCCTATGATTGTACCTTTGCAATCACGATCTGTCTCCTCCACACACTTGTACATTTCACCATTTTACATATTTATACAATACAATTTCACTAGGGCAATTAACCGCCTTACAAAATATTTTACAATCTTTCCTGCTCAATGAGCAAGCCCTAAAACGTGTTACAAATCTAGAACACTTTCAAACAAACTCAGGTCGGCTTTCTAATTCATCGCACATCGATTTGACAAAGAAAAGTCAAACCACAACACATTCTTCAATGTTCTTGCACAACCTCCAATAATCCAAACATAATGATCACAAACATGCCAACTCATCAATCCTCGTCGATCTTCATCATCACCACGATCCCTGGAACACGTAATTACTGTTAGAATAGGAAAAACCCTATTCTCCCAAGAACACCTGTATGCATAACCTGTTACATGGAAGAAGTGAAGAACAGAAGACAAGAGAAAAACTATGAAGGCCAAAAAGCCAGAGGAGACATCATATGCACAAGAAAACAATATATTAACAATATGTTTCTAGTTGTTACAATGAGATGTGAAAACTCCTTATGAAATGCAAAGAGGTGAATCCTTATAAAAGGATACCGAAACCCTAAGGGGGAAAACCCTAAAGAATAATGAGATGCCTAAGTTTAACTTAAGCGTAGAGTATAATAGACTAATAATTAAGTAAATTAATTATTAGCTATAGTATGACTACTCTAACACCCCCCTTTAAGTGTAACTTAGGGAGAAGCTAAACAGCTAAGGACTAAAAGATGCATGAAAACAAAATGCATGAAAGGAACTATGGGTCCCGACAACTAGGCCTGATCAGGTACCCAAGTATAAGAAATAAACTAGATGAAGGAAACAAAGCCTCCAATCTAGGGAAAGTCCCAAAGAAAGGAACAAGAAAGAGCAAGAAGCATCTCCGAAGCATGAAGCTGCAAACACTGTCAGAAGTAACTGCTGGAAACCCCCACTGAAAAAGTGCATGACCAGGTAGAGAAGACAAAGTCTGAAGAGCTGATCAATCGAACCCGGGAAGCAATAGAACCAACAGGAGAACCCCCCCATACTGCTGAACAGGGAGAGGTGACAGGAACACTGAAATGCAATGCCAGAAACATTTGCAGAAAGGAGAATCAGGAACACCAATAGTGCAACATAAGTACAAGAACAGGATAAAGGGCGGTGTCACCGACACACAGCATGGGCTAATGTCGTGGAAGGTATGCTCACTTGACAAAGGTGGATGAGCACAAAACGACAAAACATCATAACCCCCCATGACACTTTATAACTGAGTGCGAGTACAAAAACACACAAGGTGCTCGAAATCCCAGATATGCAAAAGTAGGCACTTTATCTCAGTGCGTTTACAGAAAAGAAAATGCTACAGAAGAGTGAGCCAAAAGATCAGAGGAAGAGATCCCAGGATCTGTAGAACTCAAGTAGTCCACCAGAGTGCGAAAGAGAAAAACTCGGAGGAGAGAGAACCTGGAGCAAAATCTGGAAAAAAGACCCCTGCAATTGAAAAGTTCACTGAACCAACTTTCCGACAATATCTGTTTTGCCAAAAACGGAGTCCGGATGAGCCAGATATGGCTCCCGGAAGGCAGAAAACAGACATCGGACTTTGACAGCAAAAAACACTGTCAAAACAGCAGAGCCAAAAAATCAAACCACCATAATTGGAAAGAGCTCGGAAAGAGCTTTCCGACGATATAAAGAAGTCCAAAAAAGACCTCCGTATGCTCCAGATAGAACAAAAACAGTGCCAGGGGGTCAGAAAGGCTCTAAAAACAGGTTTAAAGCCCCTGGGGCTGAAAAAAAGAGCCCCTGGGTGCATGGCGCGCGCAGGGGGCTAAACTGTAGCCGCTGGTCATGCGTGTGACCACCGCTGGGCTGAAATAAGCCCGCGGGGCTAAACCCTCGCTGGACGGCCCAAGCGGCGGTGTGGCCGGGCGGAGCAGTCGGTGGAAGGCGCTGGCGTGGCGGGGCCGGCGGTGGGCCGGGCGGTGGTGGAGCAGAGCCAGCGGGAGCCGCAGAGGAGGGCGGCCGGTGGCGGGGCCGCGGCGGTGTGCTGGGCGGCGGGGGCTGCGGAGGCGGTGGGTGCCGGAGGCGCAGGTGGCGCGGGCGGGGCGCTGGTGGACCGACAGTTGCGCCAATTAAAACATTGGCAGTGCTTTTTAAACGCCCAAAAAACCATGAAAAATGGTTTTTTTTTTTATTTTTTTTTAAATTTCCGTACCCGTACGGCCCTAGGAGGGTAAAAAAATTTGCCAGATGCTTCGGAGGCCAAATGGGTCGTGTTTTATATGGATTCTGGGGTTTTTGGGCCTTCCGGACGCAACTGTGAGGTCGGTTTTTGCCCAAAGTGCACCAAAAAAAATGAGACTCCCCAGATCCAATAAAAACAACAAAAAAAAGAGATGCTTGATCCACAGCTTCAAAAGAACTCGAACAAGCAGCAGCAGAATGGCTCTGATACCATGTTAGAATAGGAAAAACCCTATTCTCCCAAGAACACCTGCATGCATAACCTGTTACATGGAAGAAGTGAAGAACAGAAGACAAGAGAAAAATTATGGAGGCCAAAAAGCCAGAGGAGACATCATATGCACAAGAAAACAATATATTAACAATATGTTTCTAGTTGTTACAATGAGATGTGAAAACTCCTTATGAAATGCAAAGAGGTGAATCCTTATAAGAGGATACCGAAACCCTAAGGGGGAAAACCCTAAAGAATAATGAGATGCCTAAGTTTAACTTAAGCGTAGAGTATAATAGACTAATAATTAAATAAATAAATTATTAGCTATAGTATGACTACTCTAACAATTACTCATCGCAACATGGTGCATCATCATTGGTCAAGGATTTGACTGATTGTTCTAAGAACACCTTTAACTCTTTGTTGAACAACCTTCCGTCACTTGAAACTTTGTCTTCCGATCATCAAAACATGATGCGGTCGCAACCACAACATCATAACATAGTCCAAATAAACATATCATGACAACAACACTTGAATCCAAACATATTTGACACAATCATCAAATCAATCTTCCTGTGCTACATCTTGTTCTTCCTATTAACTTGTCAACCTTCAACCAATCATAACTCACTCAATACATAAGATAAACTTGTGCAGTCATAGATATAGCATCTAGAGACATCACTTAGGCTTCTATTACGATCGCACACTCCAATTCTTTCTACAACTTAGGGTTCAATCTCTTGAACATACATCATAACAGGCACACTGTCAACCAACAAACACTAAGTTGAGATCAATGACAATATCATAACTGAGCAACCTATCACCAATTCAACACCATGACATACTCAACTTCACTCTGCATCAGTTATGCCAACAATCTCCCCCTTTGGCATTGATTGCAACACAAACAATACCAAGCAATCACCTAGAGCATTTAGATACCAAAAATTGCTCCCGCTTAGCTGATACATCTTTCCTGTTCTCTGATTTCGATCTCAGGTTCTCTCATAGTCATTCTCTTATTTACTGCTTCACCTCTTGTTCATCTCTTGTTTATTTCCCCCTTTGACAACAATGCCAAAGGCGCAATCAGCCCAATACATCATCTGCTGCAACTATCTTCTTCTCTTTCCCAACTGCTCCCCCTAAGGAGTAGTCCCCTGATCATCAATCCACAGTGAAAGATATGGCAATAAATTCACTCGATTGATGCAACTACAACATCTTAGTTCTGTTCAGGTAGGGGCATAACCGCTAGCTTACCTATAAGGTACCCAAAAGTATCCTTAGGTAGTGGCTTGGTGAAGATATCTTCTCTTTGCTCCTTTATTGGTACATATTCCAACTTCAGCTCTTTCTCCTGCACTTTCTCTCTCAGAAAATGATACTTAATTGCGATGTGCTTAGTCTTGGAATGTATCATAGGATTCTTGGAAATATTTATTGCACTTGTGTTATCACAAAAGATAGTTACTGGTTCAGTCACTTTTTCCTTGATGCCTTCAAGAATCTGCTTCATCCATGCAATCCGTGTGCAATTTATAGCTGCTGCAACATCCTTAGCCTCTGCTGTGGATGGTGAGATACAATTCTGCTTCTTGCTTGTCCACGACACAAGCCTTTCACCTAGAAAGAATGCACCACCACTTGTACTCTTTCTATCACAACATTTCCTGCCCAATCAGCATCAATAAACAAACTGAAAGAAATATTACCATCATGAGCATACCATAGACTGTAATCAACTATCCCTTTTAGATATCTAAATATCCTCTTGACTGCAACCATATGAGATTCCTTAGGATTTGATTGAAATCTAGCCACTATACCAACTACTTGAGCAATATCTGGTTTGCTATGAACAACATACTGCAGCTTACCGATCATAGATCTGTACAAAGTAGCATCAACTACATCAGATTCATGTTCTTTAGACAATTTACATCTAGTTACCATTGGGGTTCCAACTGGTTTGGAGTCATCCATACCAAAGGTCTTGAGTACTTCTTTCACATATTTGGATTGACTGATATATATGCTATTCTTAAGTTGTGAAACTTGCAATCCAATAAAGAATTTGATCTCCCCAATCATTGACATCTCAAATTCCTTCATCTCTTCACCAAAAGCCAGACTCATCTCATCATTACCTCCAAAGATTATGTCATCAACAAAAACTTCAGCTAACAACAACTTATCTCCTTCACTTTTAGTTACACATTGCTATCATCACTTGTTCTATTGAAACCAATTTGAATAAGATAGGAATGTAAGCTTTCATACCATGCCCTTGGAGCTTGTTTCAGTCCATATAGTGCCTTTTGTAGCTTGTATACCATGTCCTTGTCTTTTGTCAATGCAAAACCATCAGGTTGTTCTATGTAGACCTCTTCTTCAAGAATTCCATTCAAGAAAGCTGACTTGACATCCATTTGAAAAACTTTAAACTTCTTATAAGCAACATAAGCAAGTAGAATTCTTAACCCTTCCAGTCTTTCTACTGGAGAAAAAGTCTCTCCATAGTCTACTCCTTGAGCATAACCCTTACATACAAGTCTTGCCTTGTTTTTTATCACATCTCCATCTTCATTCAGTTTATTCCTGAAAACCCACTTGGTACTAATCACATTTTTATCTTCAGGTCTAGGAACAAGTGCCCATGTATCAATCTTCTCGATTTGATCAAGCTCTTCCATATCTTTTACTCAATCTTCATCCTTGATTGCTTCATTCACTACCTTAGGCTCATACTTGGAAATTAAACAAGTACTCTCTCTAAGCTTTCTTATTGTCAGAACACCTGCATTCTTATCACCTATAATCTGATCAACAAAATGATTCATCTTCACATACCTAGGTATCACCGGTTTAGGTCTAGGAGCTTCTTCTTCTGCCGGTTGAATTGCTTCTCTCTCTTTGTTTTGATCTACTGGTACATGCACTTCTGGTTCAATATACACAATCTCTCGATTATCCTCTATCACTTGCTTGCTTGAATCACCAAATTTCTCAGGGTATTCATCCATCTTTACATTTGCACTCTCAACCATCTTGTTAGTTCTCTTATTGAAACACTTGTATGCTTTACTTTTAGTAGAATAAACCAAGAAAATACCTTCATCAGTCTTAGGATCAAACTTGCCAGTGTCATCATCTCTCTTAATATAACATCTACTGCCAAAGACTTTGAAATATTTAATATTAAGTGAGTGACCATACCATAGCTCATAGGGTGTCTTATCTATTCCTTTCTTTACTTGCACCCGCTTCAGCGTATAAACAACAATGCTTATTGTTTCTCTCCAATACATCTTCGGTACATCTCCTTGAATCAACATTGTCCTTGCAACATCTACTATGGTTATGTTCCTTCTCTTTGCAACACCATTTTGTTGTGGAGTCCTTGGTGCAGACATTCGTCTTTTGATTCCATTGTCATCACAATACTTAACAAATTTTGCAGAAGTCAACTCACCACCTCTATCAGATATTAAAATTTCAAACTCTTGCTTGATTCCTTCTCAACCAATGCTCTGAATGCTTTGAATTTATGGAATGCATTAGACTTCTCCTTTAGGAAAGTTACCCACATCATTCTAGAATAGTCATCAGTAAACAGTATGAAATATTTTTCACCTTGATAACTCCTTTGTCTCATAGGCCCACAAAGATCAGTATGCACCAAATCAAGTATCCTCTCAGATGAAAAAGACTTGCTCTTGAAAGTAAAACTAATTAACTTACTCAGCTAACATTCTTTACACATCATGTTGTCTGGTTTGACTAATTTGACTAATTGAGGCAATCCTCTAACTACATTAGTCTTACTCACTTTGATCAAACTATCAAAGTTTACATGGCAAAACCTTCTATGCCATAACCAACTATCTTCAACATTTGCAACCAAACAACTATTCACAGTAGTATTCAGATGGAATAAATTATGTCTAGTCTGCCTAGCGGTAGCAATCTCATCACCGGAGCTTCCAATAATTCTGCATACTCGTTTGATTTCTAATCTGTAACCTTTATCATTCAACTGACCCACACTCAACAAATTATGTGTTAGACCATCCACATAATAGACATCATCAGTATTGCTCTTGCCATTCAAAGAAATAGTGCCTTTACCTTTAACCAAACAAGGTGTACTATTTCCAAACCTTACCACACCACCATCAAACTTATAGGGTTTAATAAACTTACTCTTATCACCGGTCATGTGATGTGAGCACCCATTGTCTATAATCCATTCATTATTTTGTCTGATATGAGAAACCAGTGCCTTTTCCCCTTCCGATGGATCTTCTTTGACTACAACAAACACAAACTCTTCTTCCTCATTATCTCCTGATTCTTCATCGGTAACACCTTCATCCACTGCAACAAAGCATTGTTTCTTCTCTTTTCCCTTAAAATTTCTGAAGTTATCCTTTTGTTCACCATTAGGACATCTAGCAGCAATATGTCCAATCTTATTACAAGAGAAACATTCCAGTGGAAGTTTACTTTTGTACTTACCAGTCCCTCTAGACAATCTCTTTGCAAGTAGAGCTTTAAGCTCTCCTTGTTTCCTTTCTTCTTCCAAGATAGCTTCAAGTTCCCTGGCATAACTTGACATGTGATCAGTATCATGACTTGTTTCCTTACCTTTCCTTACCGGTACATTAGACACTGATGCTTTGAAAGCAACCTCAACTCTTGGAATACTGTTATCATAGTTATTTAGCTCAAATGCAGTAAGCTCACCGATGAGTCCATCTATAGTAACATTATCAAATGTTCTCAGCTCATTTATAGCAGACACTCTAACGGCATAAGCAGACAATAAAGTTCTTAACATTTTACTTACCACAATATCTTCCTCAATAGTTCCACTAGCACCTTTGATAACACCAACAACTTTTATTCTTAGGCCATATTGTGCAATATTCTCTCCTACCATCTTGATGTCATCATATTTTCCTCTAAGACTGTCTTCCTTAGCTTTCTTCACATGAATATCTCCACCATAGATAAGTTTCAACTTTTCCCAAACACCATAGGCAGTCTCTAGTTCACGAACATCAACATATTCAATATCATATAGGATACTTACAATAGCTTCATGTGCTTGAGTATCCTCCTGTTGTTCCTTTAGTTCTGCAGTAAGAGTTCCAATAGGGGTGATATACTTGTTTGTGATATGCATCCAGTATTGTGGTCCCATACCCTTTAGGTATAACTTCATTCTGTCACACCATACCAGATAGTTGTCCTTGAGAACTTGGGAGGTTCCTTCCTTGTCATTTGATCTTTTCCTCAAGCTGTTAAGCTTACCATAAAGATGACCAAAGCTCTGATACCAATTGTTAGTGATATCAGGTCCAAGATTACTGAGAGGGGGGGGGGGGGGGGAATCANGGGGGGGGGTGAATCAGTAATCTAACAATTCCAACTTTTTATTAACCATTCAACCACTTGCATCAATAAACATTCATTGCATGGAAAACTAAACAATAAGAATAAACATCCACAACCATGCAACACAATAACACCAAAGATTTTCTCATGGAAACACAACTGGGAAAAACCACGTGTGGGGATGACACCCACTAAAATTTGCACCCTTCTGAAGTACGCCCGGTTAAGAGCTTAGCCCTGTTAAAAGCTTACAATAATGCCCGGTTAAGAGCAAGACCCTATTAGGAGTCACATGGTCAAGGGATTTACCTCTAGCCATGTTAGGAGCTTTACCTTGTTAGGAGTAACTTGATTAAAGGATTTCAAACCCTAATTAAAGAGTCACTTGGTTAAAGGATTTATAATTCAGACCTGTTAGGATCTACCTGGTTGAGGGATTTACCTTGATGAAGCTGTTAGGAATCAACAAGTAAATGATTTGAGAAAATAACACTTCTCCTTTGCTAATACAGATCCAGTTCAAGCTCTATCTCTGCTACACATGCAGACTCTTCAAACCCTATGATCACACCTTTGCAATCACGATCTATGTCCTCCACACACCTGTACATTTCATCATTTTACATATTTATACAATACAAGTTCATTAGGGCAATTAACCGCCTTGCAAAATGTTTTACAATCTTTCCCACTCAATGAGCAAGCCCTAAAACGTGTTACAAATCTAGAACACTTTCTAACAAACTCAGGTCAGCCTTCTAATTCATCGCACATTGGTTTGACGAAGAAATCTCAAACCACAACACATTCTTCAATGTTCTTGCGCAACCTCCAATAAATTTGATCACAAACATGCCAACTCATCAATCCTCGTCGATCTTCATTGTCACCACGATCCCTAGAGCATGTCATCACTCATCGCAACATGGTGCATCATCACCGATCAAGGATCTGACTAACTATTCTAAGAACACCTTTAACTCTTTGCCGAACAACCTTCTGTCACTTGAAACTTTGTCTTCCGATCATCAAAACATAGTCCAGATAAACATATCATGACCACAACACCTGAATCCAAACATAGTTGACACAATCATCAAATCAATCTTCTTGTGCTACCTCCTGTTTTTCCTGTTAACCTGCCAACCTTCAATCACTCATAACTCAATACATAAGATAAACTTGTGCGGTCATAGATATAGCATCTAGAGACATCAGTTAAGCTTCTGTTACGATCACACACTCCAATTCTTTCTACAACTCATGGTTCAATCTCTTGAACATACATCAGCATAACAGGCACACTGCCAACCAAAAATACTAAGTTGACATCAATGACAACATCATAACTGAGCAACCTATCACCAATTCAACACCATGACATACTCAACTTCACTCTGCATCAGTTATGCCAACACACGGTGATAGTGGCCTTTCCCTTGCAGAGTTCCATTCACTACGAGAAGCTATCGGGATAATGAAACATAATTACTCGCAGCTACTTGCTGATAGGGACTATCTTCTTTAGTGGGGTTGCATTTGCTATGATGCGTTGAGGGGAAAGGAAGAGGAGGTAGATGAGCTCACTCATGAGTTGGGGGTGACTATGGATTCTTTGGAGAGCACCCAGTTGGCCCTTCAGGAGTCACAGTCACGGTTAGATGAGCTCACTGTGGAGTTGAGCCGAGCACAACCTTCACCATTTGTAGTTACAATACAGTTTCCTACAGTGGCAGTTAATGATGATTTGACATCCACGGGTTGTGGTGATGATTTTAGTGGGGATGTGGCTACAACCATTACAGATACAGATGCAGTAGTTTTAGATGGGATGAGTGCATTTGTAGAGAGCAATGAAGAACCACATGTTGCATTAGGTTCTCCTATGGTTACATCCACCGCGGTGTTGTTGGTGAAGAGTCAGATGACACAGGTTATATTTAGAGCTATGACAGTCAGCGCTTGACCGAGGTGGGAGCTTTTTATCAGGACTGCATAGGGAGGAGTACTCATCACTACTTTTCAGATCCACACATAGAGGATTTGAGGATGCATCAGTGTGGATTGGTTTCGAGGTTGTACCATCCTTTGTGGGATGGGTATTTGCCATCTGTTATAGATGGGATCAGCAAATGCAAGTTGGATTACTTGCAGAGTCAACATTTCTATAGGAGCCTCGCAGAGGATGGAGATAGTGGTAGTGTTACAAACGCCTTTGGATGTTCTTATCTCCACAGAAGGAATGGATATGAGTTCAGTGTGCTTTGGGACCCGAGTGATGACAAGGTTAACACTACAGTTTGGGCGGGTCTCATTGATTGGCTTCACCACTTTCGACACGGTGAAGTTGAATTCTTTGTTGAGTAGTAGAAGTCCGGGGATGTTCTTGACAAGCTTCTGTTCAGAGTTTGGGATCCTTCTAGTGCATTGGGATTTCAGATTGAGCTCACTGAGGAGTTTTCAGGAGTTTACATAGTGAGGGGTGCCTACTATTTTTCCTTTGCTCCTCGTGGGCATGATCTCTTTCAGATGCACAGTTTAGTTGCGCATGGGTCAGACAGTGTGTATGACAGTTCACCTTGCGCAGTTTTGGGAAGCAAGCTTTATCAGCCTTCCGAGTTGCCTCACTATGAGATATTCACTCCCGCGACATCTACAACCGGATTTGATTCAGTTTGGCAGGTCTTGTCAGTTATTCTGGTGTTAGTGTTGCAAGAGCCAGTTGGTGATCATAGGGACATTACATGATTCTACCCTTGGGATCCAGGTGGACTTATGTGTTTTTTGTTTCTGAGAGCTTGGGGACAAGCAATTTCAGGAAGGGCGGACTGTAATGTTCCCTTTTTCGTGAGTGTCATCTTTCAGAGGATTAGCCTATTTCCTGACCCTCATAGGCAAATGGAGTTGTTCAGAGGGTCTAGTTGGCAGAGTTGGAGGCCAATTCCCACTCCAGAGGTCAGAGATGCTTAGGATTGCTTTTCGTTTGAGTCAGATTGACACACTATTTATAGTAAGTGTCTATTTTGGGTAAGTCAGAGTTTCTATCTTTAGCAGAGCACCTGGGCAGTTTGCTAGCAATATGGAGTTGTGGCAACATTGACAGAGCTTCTAGTTTGGGACTTACTGTTTATAGTAAGCTAAATTCAGCGTTACAGGACTTTGCGAGTCCCAAGGCGAGTCGGGTCTCCAGAGTCTAACTGACTCTGGACTCGGACTCGCCCGAGTCCAGTCGGACTCGCCGAGTCCGTGGACTCTATGGATTCGCCGTGTCCCGAGCCTAGGACTGCCGTGGCAACAGTCATAAAAAGTGTAAAATAAAACATTTTTTATTGATTTTTGTTTTCTTTTTTCGGTTTATATGCTATGTCTTTGACCTAAAAAGGTCATTCTATCACATGCAAACAAGGAGAGGAGAGAAAAAGGCTTGAGAGAAGAGTGTTGGGGTTTTAGGAAAAAGATTGGCAAATCAATTGGCTCTCATAGATCAATTGTTGATTGTTTGTGCAAGTTTGGAGCTTGCATTCACACATTGAGAGGAGCTAAAAAAAGCATTTGGAGGAGGCATCTTGAGCCAGCCATGTAGTGCTTTAGGATGCGAATGCAATTGGAGTATGTTCAAGCATATACACTCGAAGAGGCGCAACAGGTTGGCAGTGAAAAGGTTGAATGAGCTTGTGTTCATTCATTACAACCTTCGCCTTCGTCACAGTCAGATCTTGGGCACTGACACATCTCCTCTCAAATTAGAGGAGGTTGATCCACAGGCATAATGGAACACAGAGATTGATGATCCTGTCTTAAGTGATGGAATGGGTTGATCAAGTGGATCGAGAGGCAGAGGCAGTAGCGATGGCAGAGGAGGAGGCTAGAGAGCGAGGAGACCCAGTGGATGACCCTGAGGCTGAGCCTGAGACTGAGGGATCTAACTTTGAGGATGATGAGGAGTATGAGGATGGGGATGATTAGGATGCCACTAAGGGTCAGTCTAAGACACAGGGAGAGAAGATGGCTGCACAATCTTCCATGACCTATCTTAGGTGTACTCGTAGGAAGACACTGGGATAGGCTGCTATGAGCCTAGTTTTGATATATGTTTTGAACTTTTGATTCCATGGACTTCATATTCCATGAATATTGTAGACATTTGACAATGAAACTATTTATATTTCAGTTTCTAGTGTGTTATTTAGTTTAACAGTTTATAACTTTATACTTTCGCAATCTATGTAAAGTTTTAAACTTGTATATGTGTGCAAAGTAGCTTCTATTTATCTCAATTATTGTGTATTTGATATTAATTGACTAAATGATGCATGAAAAATGCTTTAAATCCTTAAAAATCTTTGAATTTCTTGGGTTTTTTGATTTGCTGAGTTTGACCGCTGAGTTCGAGTTCGAGGCCGATCCAACCTTGCCGAGTCCGAGGCGAGTCCGAGTCTTGTAAATATGGTCAAATTATGGTCAGAGCTATTTCTGGTAGGGGTACTCAACTCATGGTATGTTGTCAGTTGGCTTAGTTTTAGGTACTTACTATTTATATTAAGCTGATGGATGTTAGAACTCGCAGGGGGTTCTTACACTAGGATACTAATATTCTCGTAAGATTGCACTAGCTCAGCAGTAGGTAGTTGTAATCATATAGCAGGGAATCACTTAAGACAAAGTTATGAACAAACAAAATAAAAATTTTCAGGAAGAGGAAATGCATAAAATAGAAATTCAGAAAGCTCTTCAATGAATAGTTTTTAAACGCCATGAGACAAAAACTCTTTGGTGAGGTGTGCTTGAATTGGAATGTAACAGTGGATGATCCCCTACAAAGAATTGTTTGCTATGTGCTTCCAATTGTCATAGATTATTCATTTTTCTAATCTCAATTCTAGTGCTTCACCCTTGTGAACATCAAATTCATTAGAGGTGGGTTCTTGGGAATGGTTATTCATGAAGAGGTGATGGGTTCTTGTGAAGCCCTCATGAAGAAAATTGCATCCACAAATACTTCAAACCATAGAATTCATCTTGAATTCACATCGACAAGAACAAGTGTAATGAGCCTGACTGGCTCTTGATTGCAATTTGCCTATTTACTTTAATTTATAATATCTTTCCAACTAAATTGCAAGAAAAAATCAACCAGCATGTATGAAATTGCTTTTATTTTATTATAAACAAACACTTCTCTAGTAGGAGAGTAATATTTAATAGCAATCTCTATCAATTCTCAGAATTCTGGAAATGCTTTATTCAATTTCCGAAACCACTATAAAATTATGCAAGCAATTAACATTCCAACTCAATGTTCCGCTGAAAGCAAGAATGGCATGAAATTTAATTGGCACCTTATGGAAGTTCGCAGATGGGTTGTATTCCAGCTTTCCCACGCGACAACAGTTCTACATGTGGCTAACGCCACTACCCTTGGCGCTGTGATTGTTTCCAACAGTGGCTAACGCCACTATAATCCTAGCACGGCTGTAGCAGTAGTAGCTAACGCTACTAGATCTCTCGTGCCTAATGATGGTTGCCGCGATTTCTTGCAGAGACCCGCAGTTATGTGTGCGGGTTGGAGTCAACAGTCCAGCCCAACCTTCACCCGCCACGTTGAACAGAAACCTTCAAGCGTAGCAACATATAACATATGCCCTGAACAGTAAGATTATTGCAGCAACACGATCTTGGCCTCTTGTGCAGACCTCAATTCAAACCGATTTCAGTACAAAATTTAGAACTCTCTCCCGATCACATACAACAACACGATGGAGGACAATTGATTATACAACAGCAATCAATTGATGATTAGCTCAAGAAGAATCAGTCTTCGAGACACTAATTTGACCCTTATACTTCAGCAAGGGCACAAAATTTCAGAATACCAGGAATAATTCCCAATGCCAATTTTATATAAAATATATTCCATACTTAGCTTCACAAATGAGCTTGTATTTATAATACCTCAGATGCAATAGTTTCCAAAAACTATCACCAGTTAACCATTCATTATAATATCAACTTCTTAAATCATTATAATAATAAAGTATTATTATTATAATAATATAACCTTTTACTAATTAATAACATGTTATTAATTAACACCATTAATTATCAATTATGATTTTGATGATGATTCCTGCATCTCCTGCTGAAGCGACTGATCTCATGGCCTGTAACTGCACTACCAAAAATAAGAATAGACTTACTATAAATAGTAAGTTCCCAGCCAAAGAACTGCACAAACTGAACATCGTCTGGAAACTGATCATTGCCGATACTGCCTTGCCAGAAATGGAAATTGACCAAACTGACTTACTAAAAATAGCAAGTCTGCCAAATGGGACCCTCAAAACTAGGCGTCAACTCACGAGGGTCGCGATGATGAGTTGACTCAATCAACTGCAGAAGCATGCCAAAATCGGGGACATTACAACAAGATAGGATTCATCTATAACTTCTTTGCTCAACTTTCATGCTATACACTTTATATCTAGCAAACAATTACATTTTACCCTCTTTAATGAAGAAGCCTACTTGCCTTGTATAAATAGTGATAAATAGCAAATACTAGTACACTGTTCTCCATGAGTCTACTCACTCCTTGCACTTGATAAAATGCTTTTTTACACTGTGGTCCCAAAGTTAGATAGCAATGTGCATGCCATAAATATAATTTCTGCACATTCATCACTTTTATCAGATTACTAAGTAGAACTTCTAATGGTACTATTATACGGGTATGGGTACAAGAACCCGGTAGGTGGGTACACGCAAATTATTGTTGGGGGTTGGGGTGCATTTGGGTATGTGTATATATATTATATATACAAAAAATCTTAGTTACCAGTTCAGATGTGGGTATGAGAACCTAGTACGTGGATGGGTGGAATTTTTTTTGGGGGGTTTTGGATGTGTTTGGGTATATATATATATATTATATTAAGAAAAATTGAAGAAATATACAGATTTGTAAAACTAAATCATTTGAAAGTATGATACTTCAACATTGATCAATGCCAAAAGCCAAATATACAAAAAAATTAAAGAAATATACAATCTAGGTGCACATCTTGGACGCATCCAGATGGTGCATCCAAATTGGTACGTAGCTGGACCGGATGTGCAGGGGCAGGGCACACATCTTGCAACTAAGAAATATACAGAATTGTAAAACTAAATCATTTGATAGTATGATACTTCATTGATTAAATCCCAAATGCCAAAGATAAATACTGAGGGCCCGTTTGTTTCGTGGAATTTGTGCATGCTGGAATTGCCAATTCTAGAATTGAATCCATTCTGGAATTCTGCTATTCTCAAAACAAATTCTAGAATATGGGCTTGTCCTGTTTGGTTCACTTGGAAGATGACTGAGAAGATGGAAATTCTGCGTTTGGTTCCACACAACTAGAATTGGAATTGGAATTTTGTTTTTGCACACATACACATATATACACACACATATGTGTATACACACACGTGTATATATACACACATATACGCACATGTGTGTATATATACACGCACACACATGTGTATATATACACACGTGTGTATATACACACACATGTGTGTGTATATACACACATGTATATATACACATGTATGTATATACACACACATATATATACACATACATGTATGTATATACACATTTATACACATACACATATGTGTATATATATACACATATATACACACATACACACGTGTGTGTATACACACATATACACATATACACATACACACATACACACACGTGTATATACATATGAATATGTATATACACGTGTGTATATATATATTATACATACATGTATATATACATGGCATGTATATATACATACAAGGGTATATACACACATGTATATACATACACATGTATATTCACACACACATATATATACACATGTTATATACACATACACACATATACACGTGTGTATATACACACATGTGTGTATATACACTCATGTGTATATATACATACATGTATCTATACTATATATATACATGTGTGTATATATTGGTTCCAAAATGAAAAATAGGAATAGGGTTATGCAAATTCTGATTTTGGGCCTTTTTGAGCATTCCACAATTCCCCCTTAGGACCTGGAATTGGAATTGAAAATTGGAATTGGAATTGAGAGTATTATTTTGTGAAGGAAAATTCATTCCCATTTTTGTGTT
>MU224731.1:586315-646703 GCA_018584345.1 Thuja plicata | reverse complement strand
CACACCTGTGTATATACACACACGTGTGTGTATATACACACCTGTGTATACACACACGTGTATGTGTATATACACATGTATCTATACATACCTGTGTATATACACGTGTATATACACACACGTGTGTATACACACACATGTATATATATACATCCTTATAGCAATATAATATTAACACAAAAATGGGAATGAATTTTCCTTCACAAAATAATACTCTCAATTCCAATTCCAGGTCCTGAGGGGGAATTGTGGAATGCTCAAGAAGGCCCAAAATTAGAATTCGCATAACCCTATTCCTATTTTTCATTTTGGAACCAAACAATGAATTCGACAATACCAGCATGCGGGTATGCCTATTGCATTTTCAGCTGCTGCAAGCTCAAGATCATTTGAACCGAAAGCGGCGCCACTCGCACTAGATGCACCATGTGTAGGTAAGTCATCATCATCATCCATAGTGGCTCTAGCAAGATCCTCAATGGTTGCATCCCAGTTGGTAGACTTAGGGGCTACATCCCAAAACTTCATTGCTCCATCCTTGTATTGGGGATCATTACGTGATAGAAGATGCAAATTGGAATGAATTTAAACCAAGTCTTCAGCTCTTTTTGCAGCCAACTGGTTATACTTCACTGAGTGGATAAAGGAGTATGTACTCCAATTCCGTTCAGCGACAAAAGAACTTACAACAGCGAGCGAAAACCGACAAAATAAAAAATAAAAAATGCAAAATAAATTAAAGAATACGTAATGTCCCCTTTCTAGGAGATAGGAGATGAGTTGATGGTTGGCCTATCACCTGAGTTCCCGTAGGCCAACGGGTTGATAAGGGGACTCATTCTGGGGCTTCTTGTGCGGTTTCAGGCTGTTTTTGAGCGAGGTTCCAATTCGCGTGCAAGGCTCAGTCAACATCAGGGATTATAGAGCTTCAGATTTGAGCCCCAATTTGCAATTTATTAATAAATAGGGAATAATTTATTATTTCCCAAGTTTGGATTATAATAAAATATTATAAAAAAATGATATTATAATCACTTTATAATAAATAAACTATAATAAAATAATATAATATAATAATAGAATAAGAGGGGTGACTTTGTAAATAAGTCATTAAAATAAAATAAAATAAAATAAAGATGCAAAATCCTAAATAGGGTTCGAATGGCTTGGAGAAGGATAAAAGTGTGTTGGGGGTTCATTTTGGAGGCATCCAAGATTATTTTCTAAAACCAATGTAGAAGAAGGCTTTGGAATCACAGGGTTTCAGCTGGTAGCAGGCTTAGAAATGGAAACTTTTGAGTTTGCAGGGTTAGGACGTCACCCCCGACTTGTTAGTGTTGTGGATTATCATTCATCAACCATTTACAACAGTTTGTGATGAAGAAATCATTAGAATTTGATTGAAGGAAGGGTGGAGACTGCAATTCCTAGGTGTTTGAGGGCAGACCAGATTGGTTGCAGCAATTTGGAAGTTACCAAGCATTTACCTTCAACCGCACATCAACAGCAGGCTGGAGAAATCCAGTAGTTGGGTCGAACTTAGAAGGGTTTCAGTTCAGAAATTATTGTGCAGAGCAGATCGTCCCTCTACAAGCCCCTTTTGAGCAATTTCATCTTCACCACACTCAACTGCACATAACCAGGCAGCCATACTACTCTTTATGGGGGCTGATGTCAGCAATAATCAGCTTCAACATTGCAAATTAGCAGAAATTCTGAATTGGTGTCTTCAGATTTTCCAATACTGATCAAAGCTTTCTTGGTACAATTTATATGTATTATTGCCATGGGAAGAAATAAGGAAAAATTTGATTTCTAGTAGTTTGATTTGATTTTCCATTAGCTGTAATTTGTTTCAGATTTGTGCATTGTCTCCAATTAGTTATTTCAGCTAGCTATTCTTTATTTACATCCCAAATTATTCAAAAAATACAAAAATTAGAAAACTTCAAAACAACGAAAAGAAAATCAGAATATTGACGAAAACCAAAACACATTCATTTTGCTGGTCAAAGACAAATTTTGCAACCAAACTCAGAATTTTCAGTCCAAGACCTAGTTGGCATCTTTCAGTGGTATCAGAGCTGTGATTCTGCCAGCCTAAGGGATTTGGGTCAGTTCTATGCATCCAGGCAGAGCTGAGATTCATAGATATTACACCTGTTAGAGGGCACATGCTGAGTTGGGTACAAAGGATCCAATAGACATGGGTGATTTACATGGTGATGGCACTAAGTAGAACTAGCAGGATGAGGCCGATAGAGAGATGTTCAGAACCCTCGTGACCACTCAACCATGGATAGCACAGGCCTTGGACATGCTACAAGACACACTTGATCGGTTGGAGTTGGGTAGACACAAGGACATGCATGGTAGGCATGATTTAGGGAGTAGGTCAGTATTAGTTGCTGGTGGTCACAAGAGGAACAAATCCCTATCATTGGATGAGAGTGCATTTGGTTCCCCTAGACGGGAATGGACACACACCCGTACTACAGACATGCCATTGCAGCCGCACTTCCCTCCTAGAGAGAAGCAGGCACAGGCAGACCCGTTGGAGGGAGTGGGATTTCAGAAGGCCATATTAGCAACCACAGATGAGTGGAGGGCTCTTCCCCCGGAGGTTAGAGAGGTATTTCCATTGCCTCAATATTGTTCTCAACCCAGGGATAGTATGAGACTCAGGGGAGACAAGGGTCCTAGGCAGCAGCAGATCAATGACCTCAAGCGAGCTATTGGCAAGCTCACTTTGGCCCCATTCGATGGCAGTGGGAGTATTAGTGCACGAGCTTGGGTGCACAAGTTGGACATGTATTTATCACTTAAGCCTATGCCGGAGAGAGGCGACTCAGTTTGCAGTACTACATTTAGAAGGGGTTGCTTACGACTAGTGGCACCATGTCCTGGTGACTCAGAATCATGGCCTTGTACACTCATATGCAGCTTTCATAGAGAGGCTCATCGTTAGGTTCGACAGGAAGGATGTGGAGTTATATTATAGGGATCTAGCTCTGATGAGGCAGACAGGTCATGTGGAGACATCTATTAATGAGTTTCAACGTGTTGCAATTATGGTAGCAAAGATGCCTTAGAGGTGTGTTGTGATGCTCTTTATAGAGGGGCTTCAGGAGAGACTTAAGGGTTTGGTTCGGGCTTTTAAGCCAAGGAGAGACTTAAGGGTTCATTCAGATGTGGAGGATGAGCACGTTCCGAATATAGATTCTGAGGGTGATGATGACAAGGGCGCAGGCGGTACCATTGCTACCATATTTGGTGTTCCTGGTTTTCAGCCATTTGTGATGGAGAGAATTGTCAAGGAACATCGAGTGTTATGCATGATAGATAGCGGTTCTAGGCATAGCTTCATCAATGACAGTTTTGTGGTCAATAAGGGGCTAGAAGTAGAGAGCTTTGATGTGTTCCTTGTCATGCTAGCATATGGTTCTAGGATGGGTTGCACTAGGAGGATACTACAATTATTCATTGCATTAGGTAATTATTCATTCACAGATGATTATTATGTTGTTAGCATTGAAGCTACAGATGTGGCACTTGGTGTGCAATGGTTGAAGTCTCTTGGTAGGTATGTCCAAGACTTCAACACGATGGAGTTGGAGTTTACTCATAGGGGTAAACACGTTGTGCTTAAGGCACTAATGAATGCATGAAAAGGCGGGGCAGCTAAGAGTATGATTGTTGGTTTTGACATTGAGGCTTTGAGAAGCATGGAAAAAGATAAAGAATTCAATCCTAATTTTCTGATTTCTAACAGTAGTGATAAGCCCTTAACTTTCAATGACACTGTAGCCCTTGATCACACGGAGATGATTGATATAGATGCTCTTGTTAGGGGTACACAAAATGCGAGCATTGAGTATGGTAAATCCTTGGTTATATCCCCTTATAGGACTGATTTTCAGCACTTTGGAGAAGAAGATATAGATTGGTCACAAACACTTAGTGAGGGTTGGTTGGAAAGGGCGAGACATGCTAGGTTAGTGGCTCATCAAACTAAGTTCCATATTCAGCATATTCGGGACAGCCACCACTTATTGCAGGATGTTGAGCATAGAATGGCCACTTCAGATCATTTAGTTGTTGATCACTCTCCTGATGATTTTGGTGAATTATTTGACAATACTCCTAGTGGGTCAGCCACTCACGAGTTTACTATGACAGGTGTTGAGGACATTCATAGCTCATCTTTGGTTGTATCACCTATTTCCCTGTATAGGTCAGCGATAGCTTTGTTGATTGGTGACTTTATGTTTCTTGACTCCAGTTGGATCAGTGGCTGCCTTAGTCAAGATCCTACAGTATTCCTTGAGTTGGCATTGGTCACCTCAGCGATTCAGCATTATGGGTGCATTGAGAGAGTTATCTATTGGATAGAGTCGGATTGTGGGGTGTTCTCCTTGGATTGGCACTGGTTGGACAACACATTTGATGTCATGTTGATTGTTGGTCCGAGATATGATAGCGATACAAGGTGGTGCGTGTTAAATTGTGTACCTTTATCTGTAACACAACACTCCAATAAATCATTAGTTCAATTGGTTAGTTCATGAAAATCAATCAAATAACCACATAAACTCAATTGAAAGACTTATTGCTTCCTAGTCATGAAGATTATGAGATCTAATTATTAATGCTCTCAGATTTATGCATATTAGATCAATGAATGACACTCATGAAATGGAAGATTCATGAAAATCCATCTACATGAATGCAAATTTTTAAGGATTTTGATGAAATAGATGATGAATTTGATCCTAGAATGATGAATTAAGCTAAGATGCAAGCTAATTGAACTGAATTATGCTGCTACATGATGAATTCAGATATGATATGCTATGAAAAATGATCTACAATGATGAATTACTACTAAAATGAGCTCTCAAATGCACAAATTCAAACTAGCATTATATGTCTATGCAAATGATGGATGGATACAAATGGCTTGGATTGAGGTTGCTTTTATAGATTTTCCTTGGAGGGAAAGTGATTTGAATTTGAATTTGATGACTAAGATGAATCCTTAATGGATGGTTGAGATGTAAACCTTGAGTGATCCATGTGATTCAACCTCATTGGTTGATGCCAAGTCATTTGTCCTTTTGTGAGTTGAGTGGATATTAGGACATTTAATTAATTCACTTAATTAATATCTCTAGCCATGTGATTTTTGTCTTTTGATTTAATTAAATAGGCTAGGATAATTAATTAATGAATGCTCTTTGATTAAAGATCATTGATGTCTTGATGCTTGATGAATTATGCAATTAAATTGATCTAATTCAATTACACAATTATACTTAGGATTGAATTGATTTGCTGACCTTGATTAGGGTTTTGATCACATGATTAGGATTTAGGTCAATTGTTTACGCAAGACGAATTTTAGGTGATTACATTTGCCCCTCTTTGAATCGATGCGCAAACATCGCGTTGATTCAAAGAACGTTTGATGTCTGATATTAATATGATTCTGATTGAGTGAACAGTTTGATATGGATCTTGATGAAATTGTTCTCAACATAATGACGAAATTGGATTGAAGCCAGTATAACCAGTTTGATATGGATTCTAATGAAACTGATCAATTGCTCGAAGGATTGTAAGAATGATGTCGATGATAACGAATAACCAATTTGATATGATGCGATGAAATTGATTACCGTCACATAAGTACAATGGATGCTCCAACTCTTGTGCCAATGATGAACACCTAAAGAAAGATCAATATCAACTGCTTGCAAACAACATTTCTCCCCTTAGGAGAAATAGATGGTGATTGGAGAAGCCACTCCATAAATTGGAGGAATTAGGAATCCAAATTCAAATGATGTGTGCCTCTAAAAATTTCTCAAATGTCCTCATGTGTGAATGAGATGATATCAATCTTGAAAGTTGTGAAGACTAATGTAGAGCAAAATTCATTGGTGATGAAGATGGGTTGACAACACTGATGTGGTTGTCAACAAAGAGTAGATGGATATCCTCAAGATAATCTTACAAATCTGCAATTGGAGACTCACAAATAAGGATGATGTTTTCAAGATATGAATCCCAAGTAGCGATGTCTAGAAGAAGATGAATGTCTTGCTGCACTAAATCAATGGGGGTCACAACTATGGTGATGCCAAGCTGATCAGGAACAAAAGATGATGAAGATGAGATCGAAATGTGACTAGTAGGAACTAAGGGACAAGCCTCTTATCCATTGGAACATGCAAAACTTGTGATATACTCAAGCTCCTCAAAAGTATCATCATCAAAGGGTATATAGTCTGCATGCACAAGGAGAATGAGGCAATCTACTGCAAGATCCTGTAAGAATGAAGAGATATGATGGTCTCCATGGATCTCCCGAAGTCTAGTCCAAAGTGTATGAGGATAGTCAATGTCTAATATAGCACACATAGTGTCAAGATCTGCACTAGAACAAATTGATCCTACAACATGGTCAATGATAATACCCCAAATTGATCTGCCCCCTAGTGTGGCTTGTTCATATATGAGTCCATATAAATAAGGCAAAAGATTTAGCCACCTGAGATGTGTTAGGCTGCCATATCGCCAAGACTCATAATTATCCTCTCCTAGGATGACAATAGGATGAACATAAACACCCATGATAACTCCTTGAATTAAAATATCAGGTCCCAATAACCTTAGTGCATGTAAAGTAGATCAAATGAAATCACACAAACAAATCCTTTCTAGGTGCCAAAACATCCAAGTAAATGACCAGTTTGTAAAAACACAAAAAACTAAATAAAATGTACTTGGAGCATATTTTGGAAAAAGTGCATGAACAGATCTGAAGAGCTCTATATCACCTTTCCAATGTCACAAGAATCGTGAAAATTGGAGATAATAGTGAAAAGATATGATCTCAAAGGTAGGAAATGAAGATGTGATTTTGATTGGGAATAATAGGAACCAATAGCAAAATCTGAAGATAAGACTTGCACCACCGAAAAGTGTTCGGAACCAACTTTCCTATGATATCTCGTTTGTCCGATTTCGACATGGTATGCACAAGTTATGGCTAAAAGAAAAAGAAACGACTCTCTTAAGGCAAATTAGGGCTAAGAGGGGCAAAGAGGATAGAGTACGACTAACCTCATGTTAATGTTAGTGTGACGTCAACAAAATATGCCATTGGCCACCCAAAATATTTCCCTATTGTTGGAATATTCTATTATTGTCAGCGAATATTTCCTATAATTGCTGGTGCTAGCTTGCTTGCGCAAGTATATGACCTGCATGCATAGGCATGCAACCTACAACACTTAATAAAGTGCTTGCTTTATTTTATGTTCACTTCTAATTTTTGTGCAAATTAATATTTTTCGCAAAATAAAAAATAAAAAAGCTATTTTTTTGAACTTGATTTTTCTTGACCATGTAGAGGTGCAACAATGATAGATTGGCGAGGTCGTACAGATCTGTACAATAGTACCAATGTTGATGTTTGGAAAGTTAAACCTAGAAAAAAAATTGCGCTAATTTTCTTTAACTCAAATTTGGCATTTGGATAGGTGTTTCTAGGGTTTTTGGGCTCTTGGGCACAAAGAAAAGGTTTGATTGGTTCAATAGTGCACTGATTTTTCATTGATGGCGGAATTTATGTCTCAAATCTTGTGCGCTTTGAAAAATCCCCAAAAATCAACTGCTCAAAATTTAATGAAACAACAATTGATCTTGAGGGTTTTGGCTGCTCCGAATCCAATGGCAATACCTGTTTTTCTCCAAGATAAGCTTATTTTCTCACCAAGGCTGGATCTCTTAGAAAATGGCCAGGGAGTCACAGATCTAGTGCTCTAATGTCATGTTGGAGTTGATAGCTTACCACACAACTGCCGAAAATCACATGCAACTAAAATGTCTATTACATCTAAAAAGAAACCATGGTTGATGTATGAAGGTTTGAGAGAGATATTTTTTTATATTAAGTTTATTTAAGCTCCCATTTCGGGAATCGAACACAAGATCATACTATTACAAAGAGAAGCAGCAACCGCTGCACTGCAGGCCAATGCCTAAAGTTTGAGAGAGATATTGATCCAAAAAACATGATATATATACCTGTATTGAATTGATACTTTAAACCTAGATAGATTATAATGAATACAATGAATGCTAATAAAGCACAAAGATGAAACCCTAGATGAAAATAAGGGGAGGATTAAATTGGAGCATGACAAGTGTCTTAATCATATGACTTGAGACAACTTGACCTATAATTAGCTCAATTTAATAATAGAAAAGCACTCCTAGGTTTAGCTTAAGTGTTACAAAGTAATTAGAGAGCTAAGTAATTAATGATTGGTTAATTAATTACTAAGGTGACATCTTAATTACTTCAACACACACTGGTGATTCTTGAATGAAATCACACCTACTTACTGGGGATTATCTTTCAAATCTGAAACTAGGAAATCAAATCAGGTTTTTCATCCTCAAAAGATTTTTGGAAGAACCCGTAGGTTCAATCCAGCAACATTTTAGTATGAAAATCTTTAGCATATGAGCGAATGATACCCCTCAACTTCCCAGGATAAAATAATTTTAAATAATATAAAATAACTCATTTTCCCACCCAAAGGGCCTTTTTGAAATATCAAATTGACTTTCATATGCAAGTCCCCTAACTTTTCCCTAGGTGTCCACTTTTGAGGTGACATAAAGCAACTTAATAAAATACAATATTTAGTAAATTATTTAACATTAAACATAAAAAAATTAAGTGTATATTTTGAACATCCCACTTAAGTTACGAAAGCATCGCCAAGCTATCAAAATCCAATTTTGATCGTACCATGATACTAAAGTAGTGGGAAGATGATAGGTGCCAAGTCAAAGACATTAAAAATAGACATGCTTTCCAAGAAGTTTGGAGAACACCCTAAGAGTCTAGAATGCTTCAAAAAGTGTCACGATCTATAACATCAACTGAGCTCAATGCTAGAAATTGAAACCAAGAAAAATTGAACATGTGCTCTCCAAGATCTTTGGAGTTCCCTTGCAATCACCAATTAGCTTATGGAAACTCGAGAAATAGGTGAATGGTCTCCAAGCTGTCTAGGCCTGAGAAGGAGTCATTAAACTGTCAATAAAAATCTGAAAAATAGTCCAAAGACAACTTTAGCTACAAGCTCCTACCCCTGTTTGAGATTCGCTTATGAATCACCAATAATGTGTAAAAATCAGAAATATTATGCTCTCATCTGTCTTGTGCTGCTGTCCTGACCTGCAAACATCCAACGGTAATATTGAGTTTTAGCTACTTATGTTTCTAAGTGACACTATCATTTTTTGAACTAGATCAATCAATGGTGAGACTCCTCAGTCTTCTGGGTCTCAGTTAGCCTTGGCGAGTTGAGCTGAATTGGCTGTAACCAAGTCACAGCTCAGGATTGTGAATTTCAATTTTGACATGCAGGTTCATGGCTGCTAAATTGTGTATAATTTGTTGTGATTAGGTTTGTCGTTGTGAACTTTTTATTCACTATCCATTAGTATAATAATCCTCCATGAGAGAAAATTTATAGTTTTGTTTATATTCTCATCTTTTGTTCACACATTGTATATAGATCTACGCACTTTAAGATTTTCCTAAATATTTACTTGCAGATCAGTATTCCACATGTATTTTCTCATTTGTGATTGCCAGCTCAAACTTTTGTGGATTGGTGTATTTGTTATATTTCGTTCCATTGCATAGAGAAAACTTTGATTTGCAAATATCTTATATGTACCTTGCAAAATTCATTTTATTTTATAAGCTCCTAAATTGCTAATTGGATGGGCTTGGATTGAAATTGAGCAGGCCTGGCAAGTGATTCATTTTCAATAGATTTCAACCTTTCTCAAAGGAAGTTAATACTGTTGAAACATCAAAAGTAAAACATGATATTTGTTGAAGGAAAGAAGATATCAGAGGACTCATCTATGGAAAAAGTATCCTTGTATCCCTGCTTTGTTCTGCTGATTTCCATTTTCATGTTAATATATATTACATTGTTTACCACCATCGTTGATGGATATTATAGCTTTGGATCCCATGCTTCATTTCAACTTGTTTTTTAATTTTCAATGATATACACTGCATAAATGAAGCAATTTAATGAATACTATAGCTTATTCATATACATGAAAAGCTTTTCTCTTGAGATGATGATTTATGTTATGCTAACTTTCAATTATGGAAAATTAAAAGCTGGTGAGGTTCTCATTTTATGTTTTTTTTTCTTTCTTTTGAATGCTTCTTGAGGAAACAATAGAATGTAATATTGATAGATATTCACTGCAGTATTAAGAACTTTGTTCCTTATTGACTGACTCTTTCCATGTATGTTTCTCTTGGGAAGCACATGAAATATTGATCTCTGCAAAGTTGCAAACTATTATCTGTAACTACTTTAAAATTGTGCTGTCTTAACTTTCAAGAAAAAAGATAGAGTTAGAAGTAGTGCAAGTTTCCAAGTTTCATAAAAACATGTATCATTCAAATTGTGGACACAGATGCGACCCCCTTTTAAGACCCCTAATACGGATATGGCTGGATATGCTATTCATAAAAAACACATCAAAATATTTAACACAATTTAATAAGTAATTAGAGGAGATTTTCATAATTTTAAAAGCAACATAGACTATAGTTGCCAAGGTTGAAAATCTCGGTCTTGACAAAAACTTGGCGGACCAAATTTTTTTGAAAATCTCGGTCTCGGCAAAAACTCGGTGGAAATATCGGCATTAAATCAGCACTTTTATCGAACATTTGAAAATATATAATTTCTTAAAATATTCTTAAAAAAACACATGCACCAAATTTGTAGAACATAATAACATATACTAATTTAAAATTTTCATCATCTATAAATCATTGTTCAAGTATCATTGTATCATTGTTTGAAGTTCAAGTATCATTGTTTGAAGTTCAACTAATGGGTTAATAATTTATTGATAGTCTTCTAGTTCTTCTTCATCATCATCATCTTCTATATGGAGCCTAATAAGACTCGAAGGTTAATTTTCCCCCCTTTTATCGGCGCAGTTTCCACCCCAAATTATTAAATGGGGGTTTGGGGGCAAAGCCCCCAAGACGGGGTCAAAGGGCAGCGCCCCTTGTGCGCTCCCTGTCGCAGTACTGGGCGGGTTCGAGGGGCAGCACCCCCGCAGGGGTTTTCGGGGGCAGTGCCCCCGAAAGCTCAACCAACTTTAATTATTTAACATCACAATAATATTTAAATTTTGCATAACTGTTTTGCAGCTATAGATGTTTTCACATTGATTTAGAATGAATGTTTTAACTTTAATGGATGAGAATGAATGTTTAAACTTTAATTTCGGATGTCCATTGTTCAACAAAGTTTCAAACAATGTGAATGAACAATAGCCGTGAATGGCGTCCATGAACAACACTGTGCCACTGTGAATGGCATTCGTTCGTCGGAGGTGAATGGCGGCTGTGTATTTTGTGTCGTCCGTCGCGTTTTTTAGTCCACGACAGTCATGTTTTTTAGTCCACGACAATCGCGTTTTGATGTGTTTAATAAACACGAAAACCCTAAAAAATTTCATGCGTTTACAATCTGTTGAGTAGTCACCGATTTTTTTGTAGATATATCACGATTTTTTCGCAATATTTTACCTAAAAAATGCCGCGCAAAAAGTAAAATATTGGCCGTGATATTTTCGGCGATTATATCTTTTCCCTCTGTGTCGCGCGATATATCGCAATATAGGCGCGATTTTCAACTATGATTTTTGCTATGTAAATAATAAGTTCATTTAACAAATTTACAATATACAAAAAATAAAACAAACTAAGACCTATAATTAAATTAACAATAATGTCATTTAAATCTATATTAGTAAATTAAGATAAAATAAAGTAAAACTTAAATAATAATTTAGAAACATATATATCTAAATATATAAAAAATTAAATATAAAGAACTAGATAAACACTAATAATTTAAACTTTAAAAATAAAATTTCATGAAAAAAGAAAAATAAAATAAAATTTGTATGAATGAAGTCTTGAACATTAAGTTTAGGAAGGTTTATGTAAATTTTTTTAAGAAGTCAAATCACACATTATCCAAGATGGCTGAAATATTAGTTAGTTTTGGGCTGTCATGTCCCCGCAAAGAAACATCTAGACAAAATTGCAAACATGTTGTGGATTCATCATGAGAAGTAAATAGAAGATAGAATATATCTGTTAACAACAGTGAGGGACATAATATACAATGTTACTAACATTGATAGTTCATTACTGAAGGAAAGCAGAAGTTGGAGGGAGTAAGATTTCCTCACTCATCATGCCTTTGTAATAGTTATCAGAAGAACCCTACGACACTATAGCATCAGGATTTTAATGTTATGAAACAGTTTGTAGTTTATCAGATCGTATACAATGATCAAGTATATATCTTCCCACGTTAATTCATCAGCAATAGTGGAAGACAAATATTCCCTTAGACTACTAATCAATTGGTTAGTAATTCAATAAATTGGTAATCAGCAATCCAATAATCAGAGATTAGCGAACTGCAATCCTACATCATGAATTATTAGAGCAAGTCGGCAACCCTTAAACAAGCAAAGATATCAAAATATTGAAGTTGACTAAAGTTGACAAAACTTTAATAATATTATTAGTTAAGCAAATGCTTAAAACAATAAGGATAGTGATTACAAGCTAATAGATATTATTATGAAGATATATGTGTGGAAAGGGTGTGTCTATTCGGTGGTAATAGATACATAAGGGAAATGAGAATCAATTTTTGGGTATCATTGAATCAGAAAATAGGGAAGATAGGGAAGCATGGAAGAAGGAAGAACACCAGCTATCATCCTAAATTCCAGCAGATGGATTACCATATCAAACATTGGAAGTCTATTTGATTTGGTGTCTGCCAACATTTCTAAGGATAACGAGCTATACTATTCATGCGGGGGTCATAATATTATGCCGTGAAAAGCATTCTACATACACTGAACATATTATCTACAACTTCAATACTTCCGCTTGACATTGCCATTCAAATTGCCACGAAAACTTGAATCTTGAAGTCAAGGATGAATTATATCTTGGAGTCACTATATTGATCGTCTGAATTTACTCTTCGCTAGTTACAATTGATGATTTCCGTGCATGACAAGGTTATGGATTTGGAGCTTCCAATACTTCTTTCACATCCCAACAAAGTTTTTGTTGAATTTATAATGCTTGATTAACCACGGGCAATGCCATTGCCCTCCGAACTGTAGACGAACAACTATTGTCTCCCCCGAGCATCCGATCTATATTAATCTGCATAATATTATTCGCTTATCTATTTATCTGAATGAGATCACATATCTCATTATATATAAAGAAGTGGTGCCCTTTCACCAAGGGACACCAGTCTTATATATTAATATAATTGTATATTAAATAATTATATTAATATATTATAATATTAATATAATATCAATATATTATCAATAATTATATTTATGGATATTAAGTCCGCTAATAAACATTGGGCTCTGCAACTTGGACGCAACAGATCGTGGAAGTGTTTGGCGCGCAGTAGGAGGGACCCATGTGTAATGTCCCCATTTTTTAGCAGGTCATTGAATTGTTGGTGCCAGGTCATTATTGTGATCCTTGTGGTTTGGCGAGATGTTTAGAGGGTCATTGGTGTGAGCTTACTATTTATAGTAAATCAATGGATAGTTCCGATGAGCTCAAATGAGTTAGAGGAGTTGAATGATGCTCTCAGTTTTCATTTCTAGCTTCCGGTTTGGGCTCCAAGAATCTTGGAGAGAGCATCTATTTTTAGTAAGTCACCCCGTCAGGTTTGTTCATCATATTTTATCATCAGGATCACTCTAGTGCAAACAGATTTTGATTCTGATACTTCTTCAGTTGTTTTCGCAAAGACGGGTGGATTGTCATTATTATTTAATTAAATTTGCTAAGGTTGCCATTATTGTTGGATTATATGTTGGGCGCCTTAGTGTGATAGCTCGTTGGAACCAGGATGAAAAGTTTTAAATCTTGGGCACAAGAAACAGGGACCTTGTGTGTCATAATTTCATGATATTGATGAAAAGGTCATTTTTGGAGCCAAATGAGTTAATAAATTATATTACTCAATATGTGCCTAAGTATAAAAAGTGTTTTAAGTGAAAGTGTGTGAGAGAAGACACTTTTTAATTATAAAAGCAATGCTTTGTGAAAGGCAAGGCATTCATGTTATTATCTTTTGATCATCTATGAAATTGCTGAAGTTCGAAACAAGGGTTTGTGGAACGAAATTTACCTTGCAAAGAATTGTAAATTCTTTGTTTGTTTCCAGCACTTTGAATCAGCGTTGATGCTGATGAATTGTGTATGTTGCGACTGATCTTGGAAGCCGTGTGAAGTCTTAATGGAGTTTGCGTTGAAGATTGTTAGAAAGGAATATATATATATATATATAATAAAATGCCATAGAGGGAGGAATCAGCTACAAGTTGTGTGATGCCATGATAGCAAATAGCCAACAAATCATCTTTGGCGTGAGCATCGTACCAGCAGCTAAGTGACTTGGGAATTGCTAGCAGCAATATCCATGGATGTATAATACAGGTTTCATTCATGTTGGAAGGGCTGCGAGTAGTATCAAAATTGAGAAGTATAATACAGGTTCCAATTACGAACAATTTTCTTCCTGTGATTATTACATTTCTTATTACTTGTGATGGATAATCAATTTTGAAAGGGTGCATGTCAGATTTAGATTGGTAATGTGAAGTAAGATAGATGTTTGAATTAAATTACTTTCCTTTGTAACGCTTTTCAATTGTTTGGGAAAAGTCAAAATTTATATATTTGTTGCAAAGTTTAAAAATAAAAAGAATCGAATTCTAGAATTAGTTTTCTTTGCAGTTGAATTGAGGGTGAGAGCCAGGCTGGCTCTTTACATTGTGTCTCCTCTGTACTGTCTGCGTGGCTGATAGTGCCCACTCCCTTCCTCGTGGTTTCTCTGACTCTTGGTTTTTGTGCTTCCTTTTCCCTTGCTTTTCTTGTGGTTTAGGTTTTATGTCTGTTGTTATTGGTTTTTGTGCTTGGCCTTTGTTTCCCAAGTCTTTTTTTTTTCCTCTTCTCGGCCTTGGTTCGCGTGTGTGTGCCTTTAATTTTCTGAATGGGTGCCATTTAGGGTCTGACTTGAAACCACTTCTTGCACTCATGGCCATAGGAGATTGTAATAATGGAAATGACAAGCAAGGCAATGATAATATGGCAAGTGGTATTGGGGAAAATATTTCCAAAGATACGGTGAAGCCATTGTATAAAGCAATTCTTTCGGAGAAAACATTTTTACTAGAGACGACGCAGTTTGAGGTCTAGAACAGTGACAGTGATGGAGGAGGATTTCCCAATGCCAATGGACATCGACGAAGAGAAGGTGGTGACAAGCCCGTAACAGACCTTGGAGGAGAAGGGAGAAGCGAGGAAGGTAAGACCCCGTCACCTGGAGTTAAGACCCTCGCTCTCTCACCAAATGCAGACATGGTAAATGCTATTAAAACCGAGCAAAGTAGATTGAAGAACATTGCTATTTTCTTTGTTTGTATGGACATGAAGGTGACGACAGTGGTTTTGTTGAAGTTGTTGCTAAGAAAAAGAAAAGGAAAATGTATGAAAGAAGTAATAGCTAAAAAACAGTGGGAAAAATAACAAAATTAAGACTAAAGAACTCCCAGAATGTTTTAGCAGATTATGTAAAAGCCCTACCTCCCCCACCAATATATGATGATGAACATTCACAACTGGAATTTTAGGGGGCTTGAAATGTCTAACCGAAAATATATTGCTAGAAGATGGTATAACAAGATTCAGAAAAAAAAGATATTATGTATTTTCAGGAAATCAAAATTAGGGGCGTTCAGGCACTCAATACCTTACAATTTATATGGAAAGGGGCCAATTGCATTTTCTCAGGCCATGAAAGAGGTAAAGGAGGATTGGCCATTTTAATAGGTGCCAAATGGATTGATAAAATGGCAGGCAAAGGTTCCTCACCTTATCATAGGGCCCTCTGGAGTTTATTCAGTATCAACAACCAAGTGATGGGTATTTGTAATATCTATGCCTCTAATGATTACAGAGAGGGCTAATTTGTGGGATTGGTTAACTACTAATCTCCCAAATGCTAAATGGATATTTATTGGGGATTTTAATATGGTGGAAAATAGACAAGATAAACATGGAGGGAAAAAACATGAGTGGAAGGGCAATGAAATATTTTTTTGGGCTAATATTTTTTTGGGCTAACTTCAAAAGAAGATTCAACATTAGAGACCCGCTCGAAAATATGAAACAAGATTATAACAATATATGGTACACATGGTGCAATAATCAGAATAGTAAAAACAGAATATATTGCATGCTTGACAAAATTTATGTAGAAGTTGACATGTTTGGTTTCTCCCACAACCCCAGGCAGAACCCTATTGAGGTGGTACCTGCTAGCCTTTCTGACCATTCCCCAATACGTGATCAAAGGTTCTGACTCTCATAAGCATAAGCAGAAGAGAAAAAGAACCTTCAAGCTCAATAGTTCCCTGTTAGAGGATGAAGATACTCTTTGAGCAATCCAAACTACTACTACTCTTGCCAAATTCTGTAACTCGAACCTTTCTGCTATTGATAAATGAGATCAAATGGTTATTAATTGGAAAAGGATGTTTCAACTGATAGGGAAAAAAGAGGCCATTGATAGAAATAAAGAAGAGAATCTTTGCCAAAAACAACTCAATAACATTGAAGGTGAACTACAGAACAAAGGCAATGATATAGAATTGGAGCACTCCCATATTAATACTAAAGCTAAATTGAGGAAAATTCAGAACCATAAAATCCAAGGCCAGAAAGTCAGAGCCAAGGCCAAGTGGATTAAGGAGGGTGACAAGGGGACTAAGTACTTCAAGTTAATCAGAGCAAAACACAATAGGGATGAGATCTCAGGTATTCAAGTAGATGGAGGATACACTAATAATAATGAGGACACATTGAAAGCCTTTGTGGAATTTTACAGACAGTTATTCTCTTTAGAATACAAGTGGGAGAACACTGAAGCCATGAATAAGTGTATTAAAGTGGTACCTAGAAAAGTCTCTCCAAACCAGGCTAAAGACCTTGAACAAAAACTTAATCTCAAGGATATTGATGATGCCATAGGGATTCTAGCCAATGACAAGTCCCTGAGTCTAGATGGACTAAATGCAGAATTCTACAAAAAGAACAAGTAATGGATTACCTGTGACTTATTAGAGGTATACGAAGAAGCCTTTGAACTAGGTTCACTAGGGGAAAACATTAACAGGGGTGTTATCAAACTATTTCCTAAAGAGGGTGACGAATCCCAGATTAAGAATTGGAGGCCTATTACATTACTTAATCTCTCCTACAAGATTATTGCTTAAGTCCTGGCTAGACGAATCAGGGATATTCTCAAGGATGTTTTGTCAGTCACTCAAACAAGATTTATAAAAGGAAGGTACATTCTTGACAATCTCATCTCCAGCTGGGAAGCTATGCATTGGGCTAGGGAGAATGGAAAAAATGCAGCCATGGTTCTTTTAGACTTTGAAAAGGCTTATGATAGAATAGAATGACAGTTTGTTCTCAGAATGTTAGGAACTTTTGGATTTCTTGAGGACTTTTGCAAGTGGGTGAGTATCTTGTTTAAGGATTCCTCGACTGTTATTGATGTTAACGGGACTCTATCAGAACCTATTCCTTTTGGTAGGTCTATTAGACAGGAGTGTCCACTTGCTCCTTCCTTGTTTGTCATTGCAGCTGATGCATTATCCTTTATTCTTAAAGGTTCTGATTTTGGACCTCCTGTGAAGGGGATTCACCTTCCTAATAATGATGAATTGCTTGTAGAGAAATTTGCTGATGATACTGCTCTCTTTATGGTACTCGAAGAAGAGAATTTTGATAATATTTTGAATAGGTTGCAGTTGTTTTGTCTAGCCTCAGGGGCAAAAAACGCACCACACAAATCCACTTTGTTGGGGTGGAATGAGACTCCTCCAAGTTGGTTAAGCAACAGAGATTGGCAATGGGCAGGTCCATCCACCATAATAAGGTATTTGGGAATCCCCTTTGCCATAAATCCCTCTATGAAAGATATGTGGGAATGGGTGTATAAAAAGATTGAAAATAAGCATCTTAAGTGGCAGACTCACATGTTGTCCATAGCTTGGAGAACACAGGTGGTTCAAAAAGTTCTCTCTTCTCATGCTATCTATTATGCTTCCACTTGGTTATTTGCTAACAATCAGTATAATAAATTGGAAAGGACATTGAGAGAGTTCTTGTGGTCAGATGGGAGGGGCAACAAGAAGAGGCATTGTGTCAAATGGGATTGGTGTTGTGCTCCGAAAGAAATGGGTGGTCTTGGGCTTAGGGATCTGAGAGTTCAAGGAGTTCCACTAGCTGCTAAATGGATCCTCAAAGCACTGAAAGGTAATGAACCCTGGAAAGTGCTTATTAGGAATAATATTGAGAAATCTACCATTAAAAAAGGTAAGTACTGGAAGGGTGCCCCTTTGCATGACTTGGTGTTTGGTGAGTTTGAGATTAAAGTTAATGGATCCAATGTGTTTAAGTCAATCTAGAAGGCATGGTGCCAGGTCAGACCCCTGATCTGTTCCAAGAATGCTGTTGTAAAAAACCCTTCATGGACTATAGTGGACAAGTCTATTTGGTGGGGCATTTATTTGAATGGAAAACCTCTTGCTTTGACCCAATGTTGTTCTGCTAAAAAATGACATCAAAAATGCATTTCTCCTACAAGATATTTTGGTTGACAAGAGATTAGGATGCTGGGCTGAAATTAGTGACAAATTTTAAATCCCTAATTCCCAAAAAAACTTATACTCTTTTCTCTAAGGCTGTGGGATGTTTTTTTCCAGGTAATACTATGAATTCTAATTTAAAAGGTTAAATGGTCTAATGGTAAGTTTTTGAAAGATTTCTCCTGTAAGTAATTATAAGGTTAAATGGTCTGATGGTAAGTTTTTGAAAGATTTCTCCTGTAAGTAATTATACAGAATGCTTAAAGAGGATGTTGGGATCTTTAATACAATTAATCTGAATTGGAATATTAGTTGGTCAGACTCTAGATGACACTTTATTTTTGATTTTTTCTGGCACTCACATGTTGAACCTAAAATTTTGTGCTTTCGTTGGATGCTTCTCTTTAAAAAGATTGTTGTTGGCTCTTTTCTTTCTCATTGTGGGTATCAAGGTGTCACTTGCTCTATCTGTAACTCTCCTGAAACCTTTGAACATCTTTTCTTTGAGTGTATTTTTGCTAAGATCTAGTCTAGTTTTTTTGGATACCCCATTTCTTGGAATCCTCTTAATTGTTTTTCATGGCATGAAGTCATTATTGGTTTTGTTGAGGTCTTTGATTGCAAAATGAATAAGGTTTGGTTTGCTTTGACTGCCGAAATTTTGTGGACCATTTGGAAGAAGAGAAACGAGGAACTTTTCCAAGATGGGAGAAGGGATCTTACTGAGTTTTATATTAAACTCACCCATTTCTACATTGTTTCACAGGTCACTGCTACTATTGAAGTTCCAAGGGAAAGATTCCTAGATCTGGTAAAAGAAGGGGCAATGATAGTTTACAAGAATGATATTCAGTCTTCTTTTTTGGAGGAGACCCAAGAACCAGTATTGCACAAGAATATAGTATTCTAGGTAATCAGAATAGAGAAGTTGAAGATAGAGCTAGAGATGGAAACCAGAATGAAGCTCTGAAACATGGATGGAACAACACCAACAACAATGACAATTTGAATAATTATGAACACAGGAACAATACCGATAGATGTGCTAGCAGTGAATATAAAAGTAATAATGATGGCTGGGAGTAATATTGCAATTTTGAATTCATAGCATATCCGGATGTATATGGTAACTTGTAGGCTGCAACTTTTTGTATAAAGCAGCTGTTCCTTCTTGGCAGAATTGTAGGCTGCAATTTTGTAATCTTGGTTCCTTTTTGTTGTGGGGATTGGAAACATCATTAGTATGATGTGATACTTATGACCCATTTGCTGGTTTTCTATTACTTCTTGTAATACAGTTGATACTCTATGCTAATAAAAAAATAAATTATATTTATCAATATAATAATATTATCACAATTATTATATTATTAATATAATAATTATTATATTATCATACAACATAATAATTATACAATATAATTATATTATCACATAATAATATAATTATATCATCTCATAATAATAGTATAAATATAATCACAACCTTTGTGATATCTATGTCGGCCTGTGGATTTCGACCATAGCTACAATAAAATCAACACTTCCTCTTAGCTAGGGAGGAATCCTTCTCGATAATAGATAATCGACCATTGTCTCAAGTGATGCAATGCATCTCTTGAGATGATCAGATGCCTTTAGGTTCGTCCTCCCGACGCTACCTTCAACACTCCCTTTTAGCTAGGGAGGAATTCATATTAGGTTGAATCATAATGACGACATCATTATGGTTCACCATAAAGATCACAATGAATTTTATGTTCTCGGATATCACCTTAAGTGATATTGAACATTAGATATCTATCATTATGGTATGTTCTTCGGATATCACCTCATGTGATATTGAACATTATGTTCTCAGATATCACCTTAAGTGATATTGAATATTGTTGTCCTCAATTTTGTATTCGCAAAATTGGGGCAACCCTACGAAAATTTTGTAGGTTAAATTCTTCAAGGCGAGTCTTTGCTTGGTTTTCCTTGATTGTTTGTTGGATTTTTGGTCTTGTTTTTGCCTTACGTTTATAGCCCTTGAAATTCCGCTCGTTTTGAGCTATCGTAGGCCTCAATCGAAGTTGTCTAGCTTAGGTTATAGAGGCTTTTAGGGTCCTGCAGGTGGGGTTTTTTTCTGACAGATTGCTCGTCTTGTTTAAAAATCCTTAAAAGTGGACTTTTTATTGCTAATTGCACGAAGTAAGGATCTTATTTATATGTAAAGTGGATATAAAATCCCACTTCAAAATTTCACAGCATTCTGAGAAGTTTTACCTATAGTTTTTAAGGATAGTGGACTTTTTATACTTGTCTGCATATTATTTAAAATATAAGGTTGCATATAAAAGATTATTATTAAGTGGGCTTTTTGTTTTAATTTGCATATCATCACAAATGCAAATTACATTTAAAGTCTCATTATTAATGCAAATTAAGATAAAAGGTGGGCTTTATAGAAGTGATTACATGTGCATGTTTTTAAAATGCTTTGAGTTATCTAAAAACTCTTTATAACTCAACTTATGGTGGCGATTTTTGAAGAGGATGCATATGTTTCAAAACATATGCAATTTGTCTTCTAAAGCCCGTCACTCCTTCAAAGTCCACGGTTTTAAACTTTGAGATGCAAGGTGGCGAATTTAATCTTAATTGCATATTACAATTACATAAAAACATGTATTAAGTCATTTAAAACCCGTAGCCTTTTTAAAACACATGCAAAGTGGTTTGTAAAGCCCGTTATAAATCTCTTATACCTGCGTTTTTATTCAAAACACTAAGAGTGGCGATTTTTGGAGCATCTACATGCTTCCAAAACACATTTTAAACACCTATGATTTCCACCAAGAAACCTGCCTAGGGCATTTTATGCCAGAAACGGTGATTTTTGTGGACAGTTTTAGCAAACCTTGGGCGTTTATAGAGCTGCGCTTTCATCCAGCAAAGGAAAATGACATTTTTATGACATTTACATGCTTTCAAAGCATGTTATACACCTGTGTTTTTCTTCAAGAAACCTGTAATAGGGCACATTTGATCATTGACGGGTTTTTGCAACTTAAATACAAGTTTTAATACTTGTATTTTGGTTTGAAGAAGCCCACCTAGGGCATAAGAAAAACGTTACAGCTCCATGGACGTCGTTTTTATTCATCATTGCATCTGCATTCAAAATCTTCTTTAGAGTTGATAACAATGTTTGAATTCTTCAAGTCAGTTGCTATTTTATTGCACTATGGTTCTCTATTTTGCCCATTTGTCAAGAACATCATCTTGACTCATGAAAATGTGGATTTGGCAAGAAGGATTCATCAACCTCTTTTTCTATAAAGCTTCAAGACTTGTGATCATTTCTAAATCCAAAAATCATTTGGATTTATTTCAGAATTGCTCCAAATTTTGAAGGCTTGCTATTCTTGGCATTTCTCACGGGAAGGTAAGATGTTTTTGTAATTTCTTTCTTTTGTGTTAGTTTATGTATTTATATGCTTGTAAATCTCTTCATCAGTCTAAATCTTTCATTTCACTTTCAGATTTACATGTTCTTTTTGTTTTATATTTCCATCTTCTTCCTCTCACATTTCTTTAAGATGCATATGCAAGAATTCATCTATCTTGCATATGCAGTCGGGACTAAAAATCCCATTCTTGATGGTAAATTTTTCCAAAAAACTAAGTCTTTCCCGATATGCATTATGGATTAAAAAACCCACCTCCTTCATAATGCTCATGCTTACATATCATAAAAGAGTAACTTGTAAAGAGGCATAAAAATCTCATTTATAATTAAAAAGAAGTCAAGCTGTCCAATATGCAAAACAGTAAAAAGAGCCCATCTTTGTTGTCGTTCCATAACTTATTATCAACTAGAAGTTCTTCCAAAAGTCCCACTTGGCATATTAAACATTTGCCCATGCATATATACATCCATATATCCATTTTACCAAACTCAAAGCTTGCTATTCGCATGTGCAGTACCTCCAAAAAACCCCATTTTTTGAGTTTTTCCCTCATGTAAAGAGCTAGTTTTGCCTAAAATCCTTCACCCTTTGTTGCTCAAAGGCCTTCCACTTATATCCCATTTGCATACTCTTCCAGGTATACACTTGAGAACAACATGATCAAGTCATACAAAGAAAGGGATAAGCGATGCAATGATTGCAGGCATAGAATGTTTTTAAGACAGAGAGGGAAAGAAACAAAGATGCCTTCCCAGTAATCACCAATCAAGGATGCAGATTCATATTCCGGTTCGAGATGCTTTCACCAACCAGAGCACATCAATCATGCAGCACCAGTAGCAGTATGAAGACCGACATAGGATGATGCAAATAGATGTCATGTCTTGTCAGACACTTAGAATGCTTTCATTATGCATTTTGTAAACTTGTAATTGACAGATTACATGTAGAATGTAAAGAAGATGTAATTGCATACGATAGTATTACATGCAAAGTTGATCCATGTAATCATGTTACAAGTGCATTAAGCTCTGTAGCATTGAATAAGTCAAAGTTAGTTAAGGATAAGTATTGAATAAGTCAAGGTGGTTAAGGGTTTCCCCTTTCTTCTCCACTTTTCTCTCTCCTCTTTTCCTATATAAAGGAGTGAGACGTATTGTATTTTCTATCTTTTGGCAATGCAAGAAAATTCTGCCAGTTTGTTTCTGCACTCTAAGGCCTTGAGCTTAGATGTAAATCTGAATTGCTTTCAATAAAAGAGGTAGGTTGTTTGAGACTTTGTGCTAATCCAACCTGTTGTGTGACGGCATTTTCCCGAGTTGATTGTGAGTATGAATGCTTTGTTCAAGAGGGATTTGGATTCAATTTTGTAGACTGAGTTGCATATTGGGTTCAAAGTTATAATTTGGTTTCAGGTTTGATCTTGGAGACTTTGGATTGTTTATCAAATCAGAAATTAGCGTAGGACGCTCAAAGAAGGGAATAGCTTGTAGACTTTGTGCTACTTCGTTTTCTTTGTTTGTGCATGCAAGGTGGAATACGTGCTGGAGACTTTGAGCCGCACATGTACTTCATTCTTGATCTCAAAATCTCATGAGCCATGGAAAGACTTTGAGCTTTCATGACTTTGAGCAGTTGTAAGGTGTACATTGTTATTATTACTTGTATTAAAAAAAAACACAAGCAAAAAAAGGTTGATGAGAAGACTTTGAGCTTCTAATTTGTTTTCTCATCCTAGAGAAGCAACGGAGGACTTTGTGCCTTTATGGACACTTTGCTTCTTTTAAAATGATCTCATATCAAAATGTTGGTATGCTGAAGATTATTCTTACGTCTAATCTTCTGTTTATCGGAATTATTGCTCCAACAGATGCTTTGTAAGTGAAATACACTATTGCTTTAAGATTGTATTGCAACAGTAACATCTATTTTGAAATAAGAGAATATGATGAATGTCCCGCCCTAATTTAGCTTAGTGTAAATGAGTAGTTAAGTGTTTTGTTGATTCCAGTAGCAATAAGAAGGGGGAGCCTTCCCTGAGAAATAGGAGAGACTGTGTCTCACATGCTGTGGCTGGAACCACCATTTTGCAATTGATCCTAAAAACTGTCGGTTGCAAAATATCCACCCAACAAACATTAGATATCTACCATCATGGTATGTTCCTCGGATATCACATTTTGTGATATTGAACATTTTATATCTATCATTATGGCATGTTCTTTGGATATCACCTCATGTGATATTGAACATTATGTTCTCGGATATCACCTTAAGTGATATTGAACATTAGATATCTACCATATGTTATGTTCCTCGGATTCCACCTCAATTAATGTTGAACATTTATGTCATGTTCTTCGGATACCACCTCATGTGATATTGAACATTAGACATCTAACATAATGGATTTCAATAAATCTTCATTGTGAGATCGTCACCTCATAATGAGGATTACAAAGTCTTATCATTGTGAGATCGTCACCTCACAAAGATATTCATATCACAAGTACAAGGAAATCACCACAGACTCTCTCATGTGGTGTTGTCATGGTGTCTCACGATGACGGTCACCATAGCTACTCCTAGAGGGCGACTCAACATAGGTGTTTAGTCATGGACTCACTCACATGACCTCCACCATGGCTACTCCTAGAGGGTGGGTCCATCATGGCTACTCCCATGAATGGAAATATAAATGAGCACAAGTACCCATCATGGAATCACTCAACGTGATGTCGTCATACGACGTTCACCATAGCTACTCCTAGAGGGTGAAGAAACACAAGTGCTAAGTCATGGATTATCTCACATGACATCCACCATAGGTACTCCCAGAGGGTGGAACAAGGGCTTTCACCTCATACTTCTCTCTCATAGAGAAGAATGCATTAACAAGGGATTGCGCCTCAAAGTTCTTCCTCATGGAGAAGAATTCATTAACAAGGGATTGCACCTCAAACTTCTCCCTCACAGAGAAGAACTCATTAACAAGGGATTGACACCTTAAATTTCTCCGTCTCAGAGAAAAATGCTACAAGGGCTCATACCTCAAATTTCTCCGTCTGAGAGAAAAATGATACAAGGGTTGATACCTCAAATTTCTCCGTCTCAGAGAAAATTGCTACAAGGGCTTGCCCTCAAACTTCTCTCACAGAGAAGAATGTATTAGAGTACATCTCAAGGAATCAATGATGCTGAGATTCCCTCTCAGCAATGGCTTCATTCTCCCCAACTCAACGCTTGTCTCGAAAATTCACAAACTTCACTTTGGCAAGAGGCTTGGTGAGAATATCGATCGTTTATTCTTTAGTGCTAGTGTACCTCAATTGAATAGCATCCCTTTGCACCATATCTCTAATATAGTGATATTTGATCTCAAAATGCTTTGTTCTATCATGAAATACAAGGTTGGAGTTTGCATCACTCAAGCTCACCAAGTATCCATCTATCCAGGAATATCTCGACCTTAATGTTAGTATAAAAGCCTTCTAGCCTACACACATGGAACTCCATCCCATGAATCATAGTCCTCTGACTGCTGATCACTAGAGAAACCATCTCGACATGCTCCACTCCCTCTGAACCAATATGAACAAGATCCTCGGAAGTCAACTGAAGCAAATCCTCTAGCTGCTCCCTCTATCACGAAAGCATGCCCTACTGACATTCTCCACATATTATCGCCTCTCTGCTGATAAAAGATAAGTCAAGAGTAGGAGTCCATGCCAAACTAAGTAGGACAATAATCAACAATAAATCTTATCATGCAATCTTAGGCACCCAACACATAGTGAGACCAGCAAGGAAAACTATTAATGCTCAGGTAAGTCTCCAGATATTACTTTTCCATTCACGGGAAGTAAGATTACTCTGCTGATAATACTTCACAAAGAGAGATGCTTCAGCTCTTCATTCTTCAGCAGGTAAATCACTCTTTGAAATGATCTGGAATATAATCAATCTCACACTCAACAATGCCACTGTTGGTTTAATAAATTCATGTCACCGTTGGAAGCCTACTGACCCAAGAAATGGTATCAACCTGTATTTATTTCCCTGTTGGCACCCCTTTATGAAACTTTGCGATACCAAATGATTCGTCACCAATCTTTGAATAAGCATAACTCTTCAACCAATACTCCCGTTGGGCCCAAAATGACATCCACGACAATGTAAACGACACTTTACTTTCGTACTTCTAAAGAAGCCAAATATTAAATGCCCAACTGATGTTTCATTTAGTTTTGAAACTGATTACAATTGCTATAAGGTTGAAATGTTTGCAACTTGGCTTACAGACAATATTTCACGTTGTAAAGCATGGAAGGAATATCAAAGAGTTGGATTGAAGGGATCTCGTCCACGATGGATATCTTCCACCCTCAAAATGACAACCTTAATTAGTATATATACACTGATCTCAGAGACTTTGCAAATCAATGTATTGTCACCGTGTTGTTGTTCATGAACTCCCTTGTGGACTCTTGAAACCTTGATGGAATTCAATAACAATATAGTTGGAATTCACTCTGATCTGCAATTGTTGTCTTATGATCTCAAATACAAAGCTTCGAAAATTCTATTTCCACTACAACCTTCGCTTTGGCGGATAATTCTGATTCTTATTAAATTGAATCAGCTATCTAGATAGGATCACACAGGTATACTTGCGCTGCTCTCTCCGCTCAAGTCTTCCTTCTTTAACATTGATTCCTTAACATGGTGTTTTATGTCTTTAACATGATTGTTATCCGCCTTGTTAATCCATAAGCGACGCCTTCCCCTCATTTTTCTATCAATACACGATGGAATATATTTGTTTTAGAGGTTAGGATTGTCGTTGCCAAGCATGGACTGATGCTGGTTAGGGTTGTCGTGAATCACTTATTGCTGATCCCTTGAGTGCCAATTCCTTGTACAACGAGCTCAAATAATTTTCACATTGCATCATTCCACAGGTGTTTCATATCTCCGTATGGGCTACTGATCTCGCATTGCTTGTATCATCTTTAGGCGTATGCATACATGCTCTCTTCCTTCACCAGAGTGTATGCATGTATTAATCCGTTGTAGGAGTACACAAAACTTAAATATTTGCACTCAAACTATGTTATCTCCAAGCTATATTTACGACAAATAGTATCATGGAACATATCAATTATCTGTGTTAGTATTATTGCTCCGACTTGCTAACCCACAGATCAATGAAGACGTCGGTGCAGAGAATCCAAATGACCACCTCCTCCCGCCAGAAATTGGCATCATTCCCCGCGACTTGGCCGACAACAAACATCTGCACTTCCTCGCAGATGACTTTCGAAACTGCTTACCCTCTTTCTCTGGCGTCAAATACATCCTACAACTCGTACAAACGAAACCCAGGGCTGGATGTGATCCCTGTGTCGTCCTCCTGTGACAATGCCTTCATAGACCATGGGCAATCTCTGGTCTACGACATCTGTTAGCACCTCCCCGCTGGTTTTCGGCTTCACCATGTTGTTTAATATTAGAAACAATGTTTAAACATTATTGAGCATTTTGCATTGAAGATTCAAAATTCTCTTTTACATATGATATTTGTATGCAAGGATCAGAGTTTAAAAACCCCGACAACTTCTATATACACTTCTAGAATTCGTGATTTATAGGAGTTAGCAAATCAAAAAACATAGTGCATTGAAGAAATATGAGATGCTCATTCCACAACTTGTGTTAGAAAGTATGTATCGCATAAAGCCTCTATGTTGTACTTGGCCAACTCTAGTTTCGTTCTTTCAAAGTGCTGCAATCTATAAACACCATAAAATTTATATCACATTAACATGTAATATATGTTGTATTAGCGGCAATTTTGAAGATACATCTTTCTTTCTTTATCATCCACTACCCATCGTACCTGCTCTGATACCATGTTGAATTTATAATGCTTGATTAACCACAGGCAATGCCATTGCCCTCCCAACCTTAGACAAACAACTATCGTCTCCCTCGAGCATCTGATCTTTATTAATCTGCATAATATTATTCACTTATCTATTTATCCGAATGAGATCACATATCTCATTACATATAAGCAAGAGGTGCCCTTTCACCAAGGGACACCACTCTTATATATTAATATAATTGTATATTAAATAATTATATTAATATATTATAATATTAATATAATATCAATACATTATCAATAATTATATTTATCAATATAATAATATTATATAATTATTATATTATCATACAACATAATAATTATATAATATAATTATATCATCTCATAATAATAATATAAATATAATCACAACCTTTGTGATATCTATGTCGGCCTGTGGATTCCGACCACAACTACAAGAAAATCAACACTCCCTCTTAGCTAGGGAGGAATCCTTCTCGATAATAGATAATCAACCATTGTCTCAAGTGATGCAATGCATCTCTTGAGACGATCAGATGCCTTTAGGTTTGTCCTCCTGACGCTACCTCAACAGTTTCAGATTATCAACCTACTTGGCGCTTCCCAATGCGAAGCTACTAAAGATTATCGGCTTTAGTAGAGTGTTGGCTCCTATCGTGGACTTATTACCAAAGCTTTTGGATCTGTGGCACTAATTGGGCTTCTGCGAAGATCAAGGTTATCATTGAGGCTGCTCACTTAGGTCAGAATTGTAGGTATTTTAGTCCCTCCATACTCAAAAATTTAATAATAGAGGATTATTGTGAACTGTTCAAATGTTTAAGGGTTTGAATGAGTATGTTAATTTCTTGTTGAAATATATCTTAGGAAGAGTTTGTAGAAAATTGGTTGCTTCCTAGTCGAATTGGTTGGTTTCGACAGTGAGATCAGAGACGACACCATTGTTGCAAGCAGTACTTGACAAGATGAGACTCAACATCATTACATATTGTTGCAAGAATAAAGTTACATATCTGAAACACAAACCTATCACTGCAAAAAATATTAGCATCATATATATTGCACACATTTAAGGATTGAAATCATAAATCGCAATTCATCACTATAGGTGATAAGTCGACATTATAGCGTATTCCCCATTGACAAATTAGAGAAGGCTAACATCATAGTGAACATCAAGATCATCTTTTAAACAATTATCACTCATCAGATATAGCAGAGATTACCCCACCATTGAGAGTTGCATTAAGTGTATAGATTAGTTCATTTTGTATACCTAAATGTTCAATCAGAGATAGTAGTGATCAACCTCCAAATTATATATATCATTCCTTGCATAATATTTATATATGTATATTGTATCAATTGCATAATTCAAGTATCATAGATGAAATTTATGGTAGTAATTGAGACTTAAGGGAAAGAAGTCTCTTGCAATTGATTTACAATGTATTTGTCCCTATTTCACTAGTTATTGTAAAAGGGGACATTGCGGTGGTATAAGAGCATAATCGTGCCATGCTGTGAAAGATAGGGTCAATGCAAACCTATCAACGTATAAAGTGCACAACTGCCATAACAGAACAATTAGCCAATGATCTCAGAGCCTTTATAGAACAAACTAATAAAAGAGTTGAAAGAATGCCCAAAAACAGTGAGAAGACCTAAGAAGGAAGAATTTGTGCTTCAAATGCAAAGAACCATGAGGACCAGGACATATATGTGGAGAAAGGAGTCGTGCACACAGAATAGAAGGAATGCTGGTCAAGAAAACAAAGCATGAGGTAGGAGATCTCAAAATCATTCAACCAAAGTGTTGAACTTTAGGATAGCTGCAAATGTAATAGCACTCTCTACATTTTCTGTGTTAAAGAATGCCCAAAAACAGTGAGAAGACCTAAGAAGGAAGAATTTGTGCTTCAAATGCAAAGAACCATGAGGACCAGGACATATATGTGGAGAAAGGAGTCGTGCACACAGAATAGAAGGAACGCTGGTCAAGAAAACAAAGCATGAGGTAGGAGATCTCAAAATCATTCAACCAAAGTGTTGAACTTTAGGATAGCTGCAAATGTAATAGCACTCTCTACATTTTCTGTGTTTTTCAAATGCAACAATCTTTCTTGTATTTATATTGAGAAAGAGGCTAGGAGAGACATGTCCCATGAAGGGACATGTCTATTCATTATCATTATTAATGTTTCATTAATCAATTATATATTAGAATAATATAAGTTTGCATAATATATATTTAATAATAATATATATATAATATAACATATATATATACAAATACAATATATTATTATTAATCAATATTAAAGTATTATATGTATTCTAAATGATCATACGACTGAAGCTTCAAACATTAACACTCCCTCTTAGCTAGGGAGGATGATCAAACATAATGTGTAGTGGTCTTCCCTGCCAACACTTATGACCCAATAGCTACACAAAACATCAACACTCCCTCTTAACTAGAGAAGATAAAATCCATCAAGGTAATAAATCCATTAGTTTTGAAAGAGAGAAAATATCACCTCACTGTGATATCAGGAGCTATGGTTTATGCAGGAATATCAAGTCACATGATGTTCACCATAGCTCATAAATATCCATGATATGTGTAATGAAATTACGTCTCATGATGTCTTCCATATTGATACTAAGTTTACATAGAGATATGCCACTACGTGACATTTCTCATATAGTCTAGTCAATGTGTAATACTAAGTTCAGAAGGATCCTAATATGGTCCATATAGATACAAAGAAATTACATAATTTGTGATATGAAGGATCACCTAATATGTGATACCAAGTTTTACATATCACCTGACACGTGATATGAGGAATCTCCTAACACGTGATACCAAGTTTTACATATCACCTAACATGTGATATGAGGAATCACCAAACACGTGATACCAAGTTTTACATATCACCTAACATGTGATATGAGGAATCACCGAACATGTGATAACTGATTTTATATATTACCTTCGATCGTAATATAAGGAATCACCTTAGATCGTGATACCTAGTTTTCACATCACCTTAGATCGTGATATGAGGAATCACCTTAGAATGTGATACCTGATTTTCAGATCACCTCAGATCGTGATACCAGGATATAGTAATTAGAGAACATTACATTCCCCTTACATATAACCCTATTATGGTATGTGCATTGACATATCAAAATGTCTACCATAATGAATCTCCATATGAGGAATCACCTTAGAATGTGATACCTGATTTTCATATCACCTCAGATCGTGATACCAGGATATAGTAATTAGAGAACGTTACATTCCCCTTACATAAAACCCTATTATGGTATGTTCACTGACATATTAAAATGTCTACCATAACGAATCTCCATTACAAGATTGTCACCTTGTAACATCAAATTCAAGTGTTCATTGTCTAAGAAGTCGTCACCTCTCAGAAATGTACACAGGATGGGTGGCCCCATAAAGTCATGGAGTCACACACATGACATCCACCTTGACTCATCTCAGAGAGTGGAAACAAGGGCTTTCACCTTAGACTTCTCTCTCAAAGAGAAGAATGCAATATCATACAAAATAATAGATCATAGATGTTGAACCTCATTTTCATCTAAGACTTCTTCCCCAACATACCAAGTTTATCTCGAAAGTATACAACCTTCTCTCTAGCAAGAGACTTGGTGAGAATATCAGCAATCTGTTATGTAGTGATAATGTACCTTGAATAGCATACTTATGCACTATATCTCTTATATAGTTTGCATCACTCTTGGTGAAACCCAAGTTATGTAGGAGTTAGCATACGGGCATTTCAGCCAGCATACATAGAACTCAATCTCATGATCATAGTCCTCTGACTGCAAAAACCATCTTTATTGTTGAATCCCTCTAAAGCAATATGACCAAATTCTTTGGAAATCAGAATGAATCAGATCCTCTAGATGCTCCCTTTTAAACTTTAAGGTCTTGCAACAACTTCCTGACCTCCTTGTCCAAGGTTGCTTTTAGATGAACTATCAGACTCCCTCTGAATCTAATATCAACCTTCAAGTCGTGTCTTTGTTCTTAAGTCTGCATCAAGTTCTTTTCTTGAATGCCCTTTGATCCGACAACTTATCCATCTATCTAGGAATATCATGACCCAAATATCTGCATAAAAGCCTTCTAACCCACATACATGGAACTAAATCATTTGAACCGCAATCCTTTGGCTTTTTATAGTTTCCTGGTCACTAGGGAAACCATCTCGATATGGTCTACCCTTCTAAATTAGAATGATTAAGATCCTTGAAAATCAAATTTGGGAGATCCTTTAGTAGCTCCCTCTGTTACAAAACATACATGGCCCCAATCATGAAAATATCTTGCTCCAAGAGATTCTCATCATCTGGTACATGGTCATGTTGAAATTTTGATCATAACATTATTCATAGGAGTAGTTTCTCGTACACAAATGTACTTGTCTGATTTCATAGTAACATGAGTGAATGGAATAAACTGTGGATTTATCCCCAGGCTTGGCAACACCAAATATTTATGATAATCTGGCTTCTATCTAAAGCTCCAAGTACATGCATCAACCTCTTGACTTTCACGTATAAGGTTGCCTGAAATGTCAGACTTCTTCTGAGTATGATATCAACCTACTATCCTTCTCGTCCAAGGTTGCCTCTAATAGATTTGCACACTCCCTCTGAAACTGAGGTCGATCTTCAACTCGGTCCCATAACTGCAAGCATCAAGTTCTTTTTTTTTTCTTGAATGCAATCTCTTATGCTTCTTGATCCATCTTGAAAGCATTTCAGAGAAATTACCAATAATTCATAAAACCAAACTATCCTAAAGCGAAATACTAATGATAGAAGCATACAATATTTACTATTCCAATGTTATAGGTCAAACATTCATGTGCATTAATCAACCATAGAATACTTATCTTTTATTTAATAGATCTTAGGTATTTCCTTCCGTAAGGTGATCCAAAATATGAATAATCATGTACAAACTCGGCCTTTAGAGGCCATGGTCCTCCAGGGAGCATCAAGTACTTTTGAAGAGATCATGTCAATATGAATAGTAGGGAGATTCCATGTTTGCTTAAATGACCTCACACCCTAGCAATGTACCAGCTCACGCCATTGCAAATGCAAGCTGACAGCGCTTGTGACGAGTTTGTTCCTAAAAATGGGACCCTTCACCAATATACAAACCTTATGATTTGTGAAATAATATTCACATCCTCTTATCTTCATATCATGAAGCAATTCAAATCAACCCTCCAATTGCTTTAATGTTGCAATCGTTCTAAACATTCTCGTTCACTGCCATTGGTTATTGAAGTCACAACACGTACCCACAGAAATAAATGTGCATACACAAAGATCCTTAACATGTTGTAAAAGAAATCTGCACTACGAATCTCCACATAAATCTGCAATTACATTCTCGTATATGATTGTCCTTGGTGTATTTACTTGATGGTGTTATAACTCAACACCCAACGCCTTTCACTTTCATTTCCAATCTCTGTATATGTATCTTTTAGAGTTCATGTCTTTTGAAATAGTCATTCTTATAAGATGCATGTCTTATTCTTCACTAACTCGCTTGTTTAACATAGAGAGTTGTCTCTTTAAAACGATAAATAATGAAATCACACCTCTTTGTATATAAGTCGGCCACCACTTGTTTAGCTATTTATTATAACTTAAACATGAACCGCCACCTCCATGGATCCTGCCTTCTGAGGTTTCATACCTTCCTCACCCATAAAAAATTGATCAACTAAGACCTGCCGCTGCCTACCGCTATACCGATAACAAAGCTCTAGGGTATATTCAAGATAACTGATTTCACGGAGATTTGGTTTATCGGCAGCAGGAAAGGATTCATTTGAAGGATGGTGTCTTTTATGAGTAATGTAAGATGCAGATATAATTTAAAACATTGGAAGTGAAGCACAAAAGAAAGAGCATCTCAGTAGGGGTCTCACAGCAGGACCATAAAAGTTGAAATGTCCAAAAGGGGCTCTTTTTGGATGCTTACCTCCTCACAAGAGAAGTTATATTGGATTGTATTAACGTGGCCACAAGCTGTTTAGCTATTTATTATAACTTAAACATGAACCGCCACCTTAATGTTTATCAACATTAACATATTGACAACCTTTAATGTAGACGTAGTTGGCTACCATATAGAGTTGGCCATAACTTTTGCTATGAATTTATCATTTTATTTCTTTATATTATTAATCTTTCAATTATAGAATCGACTATCATAATCTTAATCTTCCTTTCAGAATATTATTGCGCAGTGCTTATTGCGCAGTGCATTGTCTTCTTTAGTTCGATTCACGTCATGCCAAAACTATCGACCATGGTTTAAACTTGCAACAGTAAAGACTATCATCCATGGGAAGCTAAATTCTCATGCCAAACCTTATACTAGGTAATAATTTATTAGACTTCACATATACCATCACAGCGATCATCTCTGCTATGATAGGAAGGCGCACATCATACCACTTTGGATCAGTTTTTCAAGGCAACACTATATTCTGTTATCAACATCACATTTTGAAATCAATTCTGAGATCGGCATGTTAGTGTGCCGATATATGTAAACATTTGATTTACTTAGAGGCGTCATTTCTTGTAGTATTTGGATCTCCGATTTTACGGCTGGCAACATTGTTGACAAATCGACAAACACAGGAACCTGCAGCCGTTCACATAGCCCCTCCATCATTCTCTGGTCTCGATTCTAATGGTGTTGCATTGGACAATCCATGTGGTCCCAACTTCCACAGATCAAACCCCCCAGCAACTGGTCAAATCGACTCGACGGTCTCCGATCGGGCAACATGCGTCTTCACCAGCATTCTGCAATAAGAGTTCCCTCCCAATTCTTTTCTGGAAACATTGGCAAACACTGGCTCTACGACATCGAGAGAGAGAGCCCATGGGTGTCGTTTCCAGTTAGCGTTCGCCATATTCAACTCCGGTATTGGCAATTTTATTTCACGGATCTGCAAAGACATTGGTGATATACGATCCAACACATTTCATGGCTTCTGGTGAATTCTGCATTAACATTTGTGAATCACAGCGACAATACAATCAAGCATCTCTACTAAATGCTATCCAAATTTCCTTTTGTTTGAAATAATTTTCAACATCTTTATTCCCAAGCACTCTCTACATTTTCTGTGTTTTTCAAATGCAGCAATCTTTCTTGTATTTATATTGAGAAAGAGGCTAGGAGAGAGATGTCCCATGAAGGGACATGTCTATTCATTATCATTGTTAATGTTTCATTAATCAATTATATATTAGAATAATATAAGTTTGCATAATATATATTTAATAATAATATATATAATATAACATATATATATATATATATATATATATATACAAATACAATATATTATTATTAATCAATATTAAAGTATTCTAAATGATCATACGACTGAAGCTACAAACATTAACACAAAGAATGAAGGGATGGAAAACCAATGGAGTTTTAAGGAGCTTCATATGATTAGCTCTGCTGGCTCAAACTCTACTCAACTGACAATTGTCTGTATTTTTTTTTGGTTTTGCAAGTTTCTGAATTTTTAGGTGTTTTTCTTGAGAGAATATATATGTTTGCAATCACAATGCTTGCAATTAAACAAATAAACTAAATAATTTACCAGCATAAATGCAAATACTTTAGTTATTAAAATTATTTATAATGAATAGAAAATGTCTTCTTGAAAAATTCTGAAATATATATATATATATGTGTGTGTGTGTGTGCAACTAGTAAAAACCTGGCACCACCTATGGCCTGAGAAGAGATGTATTTCATCAAATTGAATCTGCAAATCACTGATGTTGAAAATAGAACAAATCTGAAACACAAATGGCTAAGAAACCCTAGACGTTTTGAACTAGGAAGTTTACGCCAAGAAGCAAGGACTCACGTGGGCTATGAGGGAGTGTACGGCAGCCTCCCATTCACCATTTCCAACCACAAAATTTTAAGAATTTAAAGCTACTGATCAGCTATAGGTAGTTCTTGTGAATTCCCTAAATTTCAATCACAAACTTCTACAATTTCAAACAATCTGTACTCCTGGGTGAAGCCCATAGACTTAGCGATAATTCGGCTAGTCTTCCACAACCTCAAAATTGCAAACCATTGAAGAGTTTTCGTCCTCCAATGAAGATAATGGCTGAAACCTGCAACTCCATCTCCAAACCCCAATATTCACGATTGACCAAAGCAAATTCATCTAGCATAGTGAAATCGATTTGCACTTTGCCCTTTTTATAATTCCTTCAAGAGGTTCTATTCAAGAGGATTCTCAAATAAGTCACATTAATGACTTAGTAAATTGCTTTGAATTGATTTTATAATATTAATTCATAATCTCCTTGGTTGACACCTCAACAATTAATTAGAAAATGCCCCCCTTTTAATGACTAAAGACCGCTCAAGTCATAAAATGCAAATATAACGTTAAAGTATTAATTATTATTAAAGTCACCTTTAATAATAATTAAACGTTATAACTTAGGCAAACTCCTTATTTCACCAAACCAACTGAGTATCGGAATCAACACTGGCCATATTTCATATGCAGGTGCCTTGCTATAAATAGAAACCCCATCTAAATGACTTACTATAAATAGAAAGTATGAGAAACTGAGTTCTGAAACCTCTGCAAAGGCCAACCTTGAACTTCATTGAACCCCGGAGAAGAAACCACATTGATATCTGCCCAACAAAACCCTCTAACCACCTGCGTTAGCCTAGGAGGGCCAGGAATAGGCTAAACCACCCAAAAACCACAACTGCCTAAAATGGGGACATTATAGTCTGCCCTCCCTAAAACTGCTCGTCCTCAAGCAATCTCAACTGCCAGAAGAAAACCCTCCAGAAGTTCACTCCACCTAGATCCCAAATCCAAAAAAGGAAGTCTTCCATTTTTTATATCCTTCGACTTCCTCTGCGCAAATTTGATCTCATCTTCACCATGCCAGAAGTGGTCAAGCAATCCATTGGGACCCATCCAAGACACACTGATAAACATGTCGCCTCCTGGATCTCAATACAAACGAACCTCACATCCATCCGTCATGAAGTGATAGGAATATATGAAAATATCCACAACACATCTCTCTCTATCCTCTGCCCAATTCCTATGGGCATGCTAACTAGCCAAGCCATCATGCCTATTGACCCCATAATCTTCCTGTAACCATGTGCCCGTATGAAATCTCTATGACATAGAAGTAGCAAACCTTGTCCGATACATTATAGCATGAAGGATAAGTGACTACTGTTCCTGCAAGTACTTCCCCACAAACAAATGAGTTGGGCACTTGCAACCACTAATTCCCTGGAAAGAAGTTGAAACCACATCATCCCATGTACAAGTCCTAGAGGAAATCATCTCCTCCCGATGAGGTTGTCCAATGACAATCTCTGTAGTGCCAATGTAGAGTCTATTGCTTGAATTACCCATGACACCTATATCCTGAGTGTGAATGCTCATGCTACTATCATCAACAAGTGTCCTAGCTGCCCTAGATGAATAAGTCTCTGTTGTACATTGTGTGCATCTAGCTAAACTCAACTCTTAACAAAGCTCATCAATATAACTCTGAGAAACCTGAAGTGCCAATAGAGTACTCACCAAAGAATCCCTAGCGACCTCAATTAGTTTGTGCATCTTGTCGTGATGAGATAATGTTGCAATAATCTCATCCTCCTTCACTTCAACTGAGTCTCCAAGCTATGAACGACATCCACCTCACATGAAGAAACCTCAATCTATTCTTGTTTCTTCATGTTGGGAATCTTTACCTAGTCCTTCAATTGACCAAACTTATCAACCTCATCATCGTCATTAGAACAAAGTGCATTTTCAGATTCATCCTCTCTTTGAAAAGAGAGACTTCTAATGTTATCTAACCTTTTTTGCCTTGCTATGTTGATGAGATTGACCTTTTCTTTCACTTCTTGAAGATGTTGTCTTGCATTCGCAGTCACTAATCTTGCCTCTTTGGCTTTTTGCAACCATTCTTCGTTCTTCTTTTCGGACTTCCTTACCTCTTCAATGCCAAAATATACAAAATCAGTCCTCTTATGCTTAGTATCTTCATGCTTACAAATAGGTGTAGGGCTGCCATCAATGGTTGATATCATATCATTGGCTTTCTCATGATCACAAGCTCCTATCTCATGAGAATGATGGGACTTAATGAAGTTGTCCTCAAACAAATCAATAATGACATCATGACTTTGTAAAAGGTCTTCTTCATCATGTGTAGTCAAAACACGAGTGGCTGCTCCACTAAGTAAAGGATCAACTTTCACATCCACCTTCCTAACTTGGGCCTCCAATAGACTTTCATATGTATGAATAACATTCATCGAACCACAATCTGATTCTTTCTTAATGTAAGTCTGATTTTTGCTCTCCATAGGATCAACTATATGCTGGTCACTAGCTGCCAAAAATTCATTGTAAAGATTTCTAGATACTTCACCTGTAGAGACCTCTTGTTTCTCTTCCTTTTTGTTTTGTGATGTAGACCCCTCAAAAAGCTATATACCTTGCTAATCTGTTATGGTTGTCGGGTGTGAAAGCAATTCACCACTCTGATACTACTATCATGAGCCTGGCTAGTTCAAACTCTACTCTACTGGCACTGTCTGTATTTCTTTTTGGTTTTGCAAGTTTCTGAATTTTTTAGTGTTTTTCTTGAGAGAATATATATGTATGCAGTCACAATGCTTGCAATTAAACAAATAAACTAAATAATTTACCAGCATAAATGCAAATACTTTATGTATTGAAATACAATGCATAGAAAATGTGTTCTTGAAAAATTCTGAAATATATATATATAGTAAAAACCTGACACCATGTATGTAATGTCCCCTTTTTAGCCGGTGTCTGGGGATGACTTGTTAGCCCATCATTGCGACCCTCGTGGGCTAATGTTATGGATAGGGGGTCTCAGTTGGTTGAGCCAGTGGCCAGTTCCTACTCCAGAGGTTAGGGATGTTCATGATTGCTCTTCGTTCGATTTAGATCGACACACTTACTATTTATAGTAAGTGTCCTTTTTGGGTAAGTTAGTGTTGCTATCTTTAGCAGGGCACCTGGACGATTTGCTAGCAGTGTGGAGTTGTGGTGGCATTGACGAAGCTTCCAATTTGGGACTTACTATTTATAGTAAGTTGGTATTGGTCAGTTACTACTTTTAGCTGGGCATTGGGTGATAATCCCTGTCCGTAAAATCATTACACTTGGTGTGGTACTTTTAGTAGGATTATTGAGTTAAAATTCAAATGATGTTATTAATTGAATTCATTTAATTAATAACTATATGAGCTATTATAAAGTACCAAGTGAATTAATGCTTATTTTAAAAGTGCATTTAATATGCCTAAGTTGTGGAGGGAATATAATTATTTATTATATTTCAAATTTTTCAAAATCTTTTACATCAAAAGCAAATATATTCAAAAAGGCTAAGTGGTGTTTTAAGTTATGTGAAGTGTGAATTTGAAGCTAGCTGGTCGATTCATATTGAGAGTTTTAAAAGCCTTCACATGAGGAAATCGATTCATATTTGTGTGTGTTAAACCAAGGATTTTCTGATCAGTTCATCCGATGGAATTGTGAATTCTATACAGATTCGTGCACTTTGAATTGGTGTTTTAAGCCAATGAATTGTGCTTTCTATAACCTTATTTCAGAGGTTATGATTGTGCTACAAGTTGGATTGATTTGGTGTGAGGGTTTCAGTGTTTATTCAATCTAAGAATTCCTACCAAGTTTGGGCAGAGGCTGCAGATAGATTGCAGCGATTTGTTGAAGGTTGCGAACATTCCCCTAGCAACCACAACTTGTCTACAGGGACAGCAGTCTGAATCCATAGGCTGCGTTACATTTTGGGAGTTGGCAATACAAGGGAAGAGGTCGGTTTTTGATTGGTGAGTGCAAATGAAGCATCTCTTAGCATGCACGGCCAATCTGAGACAGATATTTGGTGGCTGCTATTGTTGCTGGAGATTATCATCGTTCCATTCAGGCATCCCAGGTTCCATTTGATATTTTGGAAATAAATTTAGTATCTCAAATATTATATCTTACTTGGTATTGTATTCTTTGCATGTAAATATGAAAAAAATAAGCTAGGTGTGCAAAGCTGAATTGCATTCTCAATTTCGAAGTATTGTAATTTGTTGTTACAAGCTTTGTGATTTGAATTTCACGTAATGGTATTGCAAAAGCTATTCAATTACAAACAAACAATTGCATACGCATTTAAGAAAACTCACAATTCAGACATTGCATGACAACTGTTTAACGAAATGTCAAACATCTAGAATTGAGTTTCCAATAGGTAGAACTATGTAATGTTCCCGAGCCCCTAGCGCGTTGGTGATGAAGTTCCTAACTCCTAGTGCTTGAAAGTGTAAGCCGTACGGTGGACAGAAGGTCCGTACGGAGGAAGGGATGTGGTTGCACGGTTGGAATAGAAGGCCATATGGTGTGTTGTCGCTATTTTTGTTTTTTTATAAAATTGTGACAACTATATTTAATATTTTTGATTAAATTTAATGTGCTTCTTTTTAAACTCTAAGTTTGTCATTATAAATAAATAAATTCTTTTATTTATTTATTTATTTTGACCTTTTGTTTGTTTAAGTAAATAGATAGACTTGTTTATTTATTTACTTTTATTTTCGTTTTTATTTTTGTCCTTGATAATATATTTACGATATATTATTAGTTTTTTCTTCCCAGTTCTTAAAGATTTTTAATATTAATTGCACTTTATATTTTAAATATAATGCAAAAGATATTTAAAAATTACAACCTACCCTTTTGCATCGAATGCACTTTGCATTGCATGTGATTCTAATTTAAAAATAAAAAATAAAATTCCCGTGCCTTTATAGTATTAGTGGACATTTTGAAGTTCATTACAAACGCTATCGGGAGTTTTTGCCTATCATGTGAATTTAAAAGCTCCGATATATATCATTTAATAATGTATTGAACTTTTAAAGTTCCGATCGGTTTCTATCGTGCCTTTTCCCAAGCTTTGTATTGAATTTGTCATATGAAATGTAAATGCATTTAATACTTCCAAAGTTTTTAGAGTCCTGAACACTCACTCTTGCTGAAGTCCAAGTTCTCCTTTTACGCCGAATCTGGAGGAGAACGCAGAGTCAGCAGAGGTAGCGCCAAAATGGAACATGGAGTCTATCCCACGCCAAGCCTGCAAACATGGAGCCGTTTTCATTACTCAAGTCTCTTGTTGGTCATTTGACGCAAAACTGTGGTCGTTTTTATCTCTCCATGGGATGTTTTTATCTAGTTTGCAGTCATTTTGCATAAAAACCTGATGATATCTCCCATTTTTATAAGTCGTTTTTGCTCTTAAGTGGGTCTTTTTTGTATGAAAGTGTTTTTCTTCAAGTTTATGGTGGTCGTTTTCATAAAAAACGTGACTGTATTTGCAAAATCTTAGTCGTTTTTCTCCATATGTGGGTCGTTTTTGCTTTTGGATGGATTTTATGTGCTTTTTTCTGATCATTTTGGCTGTTTCTAGGGTTCTAAAATGACGTTTTTGCCAAAAACATGATGGTTCTTGCAGATTTCAGATTCTTGTTTTGCAATTTGTCTCCATAGAGACCAGCGGCTAGGGTTTTTATATCTCTTTGCAAATGGGATCCATGAATTTTTGTTGTGCTGATTTGAAAATATTGTGACAAGTTTCTTCTGTCTACATTCTAATATTTGTGAATCTCTTCACAATATTGGTTACCTAGATCTCGTGCTCGAATGATCTTCCAAAGTAGGAACATTTGTACTTACAGCATATAGTTATCTTCCCAAAGGTTAAGTCAAGATGCTCCATTTTCAAAATGATGTTGAAAATAAGAACTTCTTATGCATTTGCAGCCATGATTGAGAACTTCAAATATATCCCCAATTTTGAGAACCAAACTGTGTGATATCCATAATGATTGATGTTATGATCTTCCCCAAACAGGATTTCCAATCTTGACTATAAGTTTTGTTGCATGCAATCCCTCATGAAAATCAATGTGCAATGCTTCCAAAAGTTCCATTTCCAAGTCTTTTCCTTGCAAAAATTGGAAGTTTTTAGGTCCCTTGCATTTGCAACTACATGTTACTTTGCATGCAATGGAAGATGCAACATTGCCCAAAACCTCCAATGTCATTCCTTGCTTTTCCAAAAGGGGAAGTTTTCATACCCATTACAAGTACTGTTGCGTGTAATTAAAAATGTAACTATCCCAAAAAGTTCCCTACTTTTCCATATCCCAAGGGGAACTTTTCATACCAACTACATGTTCAGTTGCATGTAGTCAAACATGCAGTCACACTGAAAACTTCCACTGTTGTCCTTTCCAGAGGGGAACTTTTTACCCCAACTACATATTTTGTTGCATGTAGTTGAATGCGCAGTCGCACCGAAAAGTTCCCTACTTTTCCATATCCAAAGGGGAACTTTTCATACCAACTACATGTTCAGAAACATGCAAAGAAACACACAGTCACACCGAAAACTTCCACCGCTGTTTTTTCCACAAGGGGAACTTTTTACCTCGACTACATAAGTTGTTGCATGTTTGAAATACACTTGCACCTTCATATGCGGCACACTTTAAAACTTCCAAATTGCATCCATGGCCCACAAAGAGCAACTTTTTCACTTCAGCTTTGCTTGAAGCCCAGTTTGCACAGCGATCTACCAAGTTTCAAAATCAAATGCTGCAGGTGTTTATCCAAAGTTAGAAGAAGCAACCATCAGGCACGAAGGAAAGATGAAATCCAAGTTTCATCCATTTTAGAATGCTTTCAAAACTGATCCCAAGCAGGTGACAGCGAATCAATAAGAAGGATCATGAACTTCTTTCCAGTAATGGGTGAAAATGAAGATCATTGATGTTACCAACTGCAGAAATCAGTATTGTTTTCTGCAGATGTTCCCACTCATTCACAAATTTGAAGATTTCCAGCATTTGGCAATCTGGTGACAGAAAAATCTCTTTGATAAGAGATTGATGTAATAGGGGTCATGTCTTGTCAAACAATTTACTTTTCATCATGTGTTCTGTAATATAGTCTTGACAAGTTGCATGTAAAGCAAAAATTTGCAATTACGTTTTTCATTGCATGTAATCACATTACATAGGACTGTAATGTTGAATAAGTCAAATGTAGGTAGTTAGTTGTTGAATAAGTCTCGATTAGTGGGGTTTCTCCCACTTTTCGCTCTCAGCCCCTCACCTATAAATAAAGGAGGGTGTTCATTGTAATAGATATCTTTATGCATAGCAAGAAAACTCTAGTGAGATTGTGCAAGTACAAACTTTGCTTTCATTTGTGCAAGCTAACTTTGAGTGAATAAAAAGTAGGTGTTTTTCAATCTTTTAGTTGAGGGAGCTTGTGGATTCATTATTTGTGATGTTATAAGGAGGATCTTGAATTTGATTTTGTATAGACATTGTGCTATAATTGTCGATTCAAGTTAGTTACAGTGAATATATAGTCTTTGAGTTGTGATTCATAATATTATTAGAGATAGAGTAGAAGGTTCATATGCTCTAAGTCTTTGTGCTTATTCTATTGAAATCTTGTAGTTTGAATTATCTGAGATAGTATATAAGTCTTTGAGCTGATATACATATTTCGTAGTCTATTATCAACTAGTACGCTTAGCAATTAATATTTCGGTTAATTCTAAGTTTATTGGTATTATTGTTTTAACTAGTATCTAAGTTTCAGGTTAGATTCTAGTTGAGTTATTAGCAATAAGAAGGGTGCCTCCCCTAAGTTGAGAGGAGAGATTTATTCTCACATACTGTGCCTAAATAGTTCATTTTGGAGGTAGCGTGCTTACGGCTACTTACAAAATATTTAGCCAACATGCTGCTGCTGAGAGGCCGTACGGTGGCGACAGGAAGGCCGTACGGTGGCGACAGGGAGGCCGTACAGTAATTGATGGAAGGTGTTCGAGGATGTCTGGAGGGAGATGCCTGCGGGGAATGAAATGTGTCTTCGGACCAGAATGAAATAAAGAACTAATACAATCCACAATGAAGATCAAATCGATACTTGCGAGAAGAGATAACAATAACCAATTGATAGTACTTTAGATTCGCCGGATCCGAACAGAGAACAGGTAGAGTAGGGTGAGGGTTGAATCCCACCGAAACTGCAAATACCAACTAGGGAGGATCTTTCACCTCCAAAATGGCAGACAATAGAATTCCGGCAGGAATTCGCAATTACAAGCAAATATCAAAACTCAACATGAGAAATACATCCTACACGCTGGTCATAAATACCCGTCGGACGAACTCCTGAGGTGTACAATTAAAGTCGACACGACACACTAACACCTACGCTAAAATAAAAGATGGGTCCGGGATAAGCTAAATCGACCGGAACCCAAATACAAGTTTATTTTATTTATTTAATGACGGGGACATTACAGTCCTCTCGTCCCAAAGATTGCTTGTCCTCAAGCAATTGTAGATTCAGATGATTCAAAATTTGCTCGCCCTCCTAGGTAGCATCTTCCAACGCACCGGAAATTCTTTGACCGTGCGAGTCCTCAACTTTTTCTCTCGGGTGGTAATGACTTTAGCCGGCTCTAGAACTAACTTCCCTTCACTGTCGAGGGGTGTTAAATCTTCAGACATAGTGACATGTTGCCCCATCGCCTTCTTCAGGCAAGATACATGAAATACATTGTGAATCCTGCTTCCCTCGGGTAGATCCAGTTCATAGGCAACCTCACCCACCCGTTTGGAAACGCGGTAAGGCCTGTAGAAATGCGACCTCAATTTCTCCTTCTTGGATGCCTTCAGGGACGATTGTCGGTATGGCTGAAGTCGAAGGTACACCAGGTCTCCCACTTCAAAACTCCTTTTAATGTGATGCCTGTCAACATACATTTTCTGTTGATTCTGAGCCCGTAGGAGATTCTCCCGGAGTGATCTTAGGATAACTATTCCTTTCTGCGGCCAATCTTTTGCCTTTGGTGCGGAACTATCTCCCAACGCCATGTCCACGAATGAAGTTGGTTCATAGCCGTACAAAGCTTTGAAGGGAGTCATTCCGATGGACATGTGATAGGTGGTGTTGTAACAGTGCTCCCCCAGATGTAGCCACTTGCCCCACGCTTTCTGTTGTGCGGACACAGTTTCTGAGATATCCTTCTAGCCACTTGTTCACGATCTTTGTCTGTCCGTCAGTTTGCGGGTGGTAACTTGTGCTGGGTGACAACTCTGTTCCTGCCAGACGAAATATTTCTTTCCAGAAAGTACTAAGAAAAGTACTGTCTCGGTCGCTCACTATGTTCTGAGGGAGTCCATGCAAGCGGAACACCTCCCGGAAGAACAAGTCTGCCACCTGTACAGCTTGGTATTCCCCTGAAATAGCAAAGAAGTGTGCATACTTGGTCAATCTGTCAACCACCACAAAGATGCAATCTCTTCCTTGCACCTTCGGAAGCCCAGTAATGAAATCCATTGAAACGCTAGTCCATTTCTGCTTAGGAATCGACAGTGGCTGAAGTAGACCTGCTGGCATAGTGTGTTCTGATTTGTTCTGCTGACAGGTAGGACATTCCCGGACATATCGGAGGACATCATTCTTTAAGCCCTTCCAGGAGAACCTTTCCCTGATCTTCCTGTAAGTCTTCAAATATCCCTGATGTCCGACCAGAGGTGAGTCGTGTATCTCCTTCAGAATCTTTGCCTTCAATTTGGATTCGGGTACCAAGTATATTCTGCCTTTGTAGTAGATAATATCATCAACCACCTTGTATCTGTCATCTTGTCCTTCGCCATCTAGCAGCTGACATGCAAAAGTATTCTTAGAATACTCAACCAACATGTGTGCTCTCCAATCAGTTGAGATTTGAGGTAAAGAGCATATCGTTGGTCGTCTCGACAAGGCGTCATCCACCACATTATTTTTTCCCTTTATATATTCAATGTCAAAATCAAAATCCTGTACTTTACTTACCCACTTCTGTTGTCGTTCATTGAGTTCTCGCTGTTCCAGGAAGTGCCGAAGGCTGTTATGATCTATACGCATGGTGAACTTGGCTCCGATAAGGTACTGTCAAAATTTTGTCAAGGCGTGCATGATGGCGAGCATCTCCTTGTCGTAGATGGAATACAATTTCTCGGCTCCCGAAAGCTTCCGACTCTCAAATGCAATCGGGTGACGGTCTTGCATCAGCACAGCCCCAATACCCTCTCTAGAGGCATCACACTCCAAAATGAAGGGTCAGGTGAAATCTGGAAGTGCCAGCACCGGGCAAGAGCTCATGACCTCTTTGAGCCTTTCAAAAGTTTGTTGTGCCTGTTCGCTCCATTGGAATGATCCTTTCTTTGTTAGGTCCGTCAATGGTGCATTGAGCTATGAGAATCGCTACATGAACCGCCTTTAATAATTGCACAACCCGAAGAATCCGCGCGGGTCTGAGAGAGTCTTTGGTGGCGGCCAATCCAGAATGGCTTGAATCTTTTCCTGATGCACTTGAACCCCTCGCCCACTAACATTGTGCCCGAGGTAAAATATCTCCGTCATCCCAAACTCACATTTTGACCTTTTGGCAAACAAGGACTGTGATTCCATAATCTCCAGTATTTCATCCAAATGCTTCAAATGTTCCTCCCATGTCTTACTGTATATGAGTATGTCATCAAGAAATACCAATAGAAACTTACGCAGTTGCTTGCTGAAGATGTGATTCATATAGGACTGAAATGTGGTGGGAGCATTGGTCAATCCAAATGTCATGACCAGGAACTTGTAATGCCCATAGTGGCAACGAAAGGCTGTTTTCTCCACATCTTTACCTCACATACGGATCTGATGATACCCAAATCGGAGATCTATTTTCGAAAAATAGACTGCACCATGCAGTTCATCCAACAGCTTGTCGATCCTGGGAATAGGGTACCTGTTCTTGATGGTTTTCTTTTTTAATGCACAGTAGTCCACACACATCCTCAGAGTTCTGTCCTTCTTGACTAGTATGACGGATGATGCAAAAGGGCTGGAACTGTGCTTGATCCATCCCTTGTCTAAAAGCTCCTGTATTGTTGTTTCAATTTCATCCTTAAACCTTTTAGAATGGCGGTACGGTGTGGTGATGATAGGTTGGGCGCCAACCTCCATCTCAATAGTGTGTTCAAACCCACGGTGCGGTGGTACGCCTGGTGGTATGTCAGCACAAACTAGTTGATGCTTCTCCAACACATTCTAAAGTTCCTCATCCTGATAGAAGGTAGGTTGGCCATGTACTGGTTCTGATGAGATAAAACAGTGTGCGGCCCAGATCATATCGTCGTGCCTGAGGATGGCCTCCATCCGTCTGGCAGAAATTTCCCTTGATCCTCCATTTGACATTCCCCTCAGAACAACTTTCTTGCCATCCACCTCGAATGAAAATTCCATCCGTTCGAAACTCTGTGTGTATTCATCTAATGTTTCCATCCACTGGATGCCGAGGATGACTTCCATGTCGTCCAAATCAACTACGAAGAAGTCATCTATCACCGTGTGGTTACCCATAGAAATATTCAGCTGTTGGACCAGATGGGTGCAAGACAAAATGCTTCCTCTTGCCACCTTGATGTCGAATCCTTGGTGTGCCTCTGTTTGTAAACCCCTTCGTTTGACTAGTGAGGAGTTGATGAAGTTGAGGGCAGCCCCGCTGTGTAGCATGATCACAACCCTCTGTCCCTGGAGAGTACCCCGTACCCGGAAAATAGTGCATCTTGGGGTTCCAGCTAAAGAAGCAATGAACCTGCGCCTTTTCAACAATGTGGCAATTCTTTCCGCACGGTTTAGGTTAGCTTCTCGGGCGGTTGCCTGTTCGTCTTCCTCAGCTTCTGGTGCATGTTCTTTCTCTTCATCATCTGACATTACTTCAATATAGTGGATTTTTCCCTTGCCTAAGCAATGATGTCCAGGTTCCCATGGTTGCCTACAATTGAAGCATAGCTTCCTCCTTTTGAGCTCCCGTCGGGTAGCCTCATCTAGTAGAGGTCGCTTTGGTGGAGGTCTGTTGTCCTTTTCTTTGGGAATGAGGGGTGGTTTGTTCTGTGCATGATTCCTAGAGGAGGAAGAAGATCTTGACATGTCGCGTGCCTTCTTGATTGCCTCTATGAGTGTGATGCGATTGAACCCCTTTACCCATACTCTCAAAGGTTCTGCCAACCCATCCATGAATAGCATGACCAATCGTCTCTCTGAAATATTAGTTACCAGGACTGATAATCTTTGAAATTCTGTAATGAAACTGTCCACCGTACCCGTTTGTTTCAATTGAGCCAAATCTTTGAAATTAAGCTTTGGATCTCTTCCATCAAAATGATCCATTAATCTCTCAGTGAAATTAGCATAGGAGGTTATCTGATCATGGCCCAGAGTGACCATGCCATGATGCCACCATTCGTGAGCTAACCCTTTCAGATGTAGGGCCGCAATTTTTATGGCTTCGTCCTCCGGCATAGGGTTGAGCTGGAAATAGGTGTCGGCCTTCTACACCCAGGCCCTAGCTGTAGTGGAACCAGAACCATCAAAAGTTTATAAATTAACTTTACCTATCTTTCTCCTAAGGTTGTCGTTATAGTTGCCACCCCGATTGTTGCAGCCTGAATATCTCATTCTCAGATCTACATAATCCTTGTAGGTTATATCCCCTTCCAGATTTGCATTCCTCCAGTCTTCCCGAAGTTGATCTTGCATATCTTGGAATGTAGGTGGTTCTCGGCGTTGTGCTTCCGTTCGAGGGGGGAAGGTGGGCATCGACGGTCGAGAGCGTGTTGGTTTGGGGTTTGCCCTTCTTGCAACAAAATTGTCACTTTGCACATTTTGCCCTGTGGATGCTTTGCCTTCAGCCAATTTTCGTAATGTCTCCTCCATGAGTCGCTGAGTGTCATTGATCTGCATTTGGTTTCTGGAGAGCTCTCTTAGCAATGCCATGACTTGAGCGGTAGGATCATGTTGATCTTCCATTCTATCAGCCAAATGATATCTGTTCCTTCTCCTAGTATATACTTGCATTCAAACCCACAAGCTGGCAGAATCACTAGCTCTGATACCACTGTAATGTTCCCGAGCCCCTGGCACGTTGGTGATGAAGTTCCTAACTCGTGGCGCTTGAAAGTGTAAGTCGTACGGTGGACAGAAGGTCCGTACGGAGGAAGGGATGTGGCCGCACGGTTGGAATAGAAGGCCGTATGGTGCTGCTGAGAGGCCGTACGCTGTTGGCAAGGAGGCTGTACGGTGGCGACAAGAAGGCCGTACGGTAACTGCTGGAAGGTGTTCGAGGATGTCTGGAGGGAGATGCCTGCGGGGAATGAAATGTGTCTTCGGACCAGAATGAAATAAATAACTAATACAATCCACAATGAAGATCAAATCGATACTTGCGAGAAGAGATAGCAATAACCAATTGACAGTACTTTAGATTCTCTAGATCCGAACAGAGAATATGCAGAGTAGGGTGAGGGGTGAATCCCACCGAAACTGCAAATACCAACTAGGGAGGATCTTTCACCTCCGAAATGGCAGACAATAGAATTCCAGCAGGAATTCGCAATTACAAGCAAATATCAAAACTCAACACGCCGGTCATAAATACCCGTTGGACAAACTCCCGAGGTGTACAAATAAAGTTGACACCACACACTAACACCTACGCTAAAATAAAAGATGGGTCCGGGATAAGCTAAATCGACCAGAACCCAAATACAAGTTTATTTTATTTATTTAATAACAGGGACATTACAAACTAGCAGGGTTCTTACAGTGGTATCAGAGCAGTTTCCTACCATCCTATGGGGAAAGCCTCTTACATTCAGGAAAGAGGGTTTGTGTGAATCATGGGCAAAACAAAATCTATACAGGATCTCATGCCAGAGCACCCTATTACAGTGTTGGTTAAGGAATAATAGCTACAAGGGCACCCTACTACACTGTGATTACGAGAGAACTGCTGAGGGCATCCTAATACAAGTCAGAGATCACACATCTCTGAATGTCAATATACATTGTTTTAAGATAAATGACATATGTATATAAGAATAGGATGGATATATTGAAAGTATAGGGTATCCATAAGGCCCAGGAAGAGATGAGTCTCTCCCAAGGATTATAAGGATAAGGATGGATACACCAAAGTATAGGGTATCCATAAGGCCTGGGAAGAGATGAGTCCCTCTCAATGATTATAAGGATAAGGATGGATACACCAAAGTATAGGGTATCCATAAGGCCTGGGAAGTGGGAAGAGATGAGTCTCTCCCAAGGATTATAAGGATAAGGATGGATACACCAAAGTATAGGGTATCCGTAAGGCTTGGGAAGAGAGGAGTCTCTCCCAAGGATTATAAGGATAGGGATGGATATACCAAAGTATAGGGTATTCGTAAGGCCTAGGAGGGGATGAGGTATAGTGATGTGGTGAAAAGGCTTTAAGGGCTATTCTAGGATGACCATAAAGGCAACTAGAGCCCCAAGAGGCCCTTACCCAAGAAGCCAAGTAACCCAATTACGATCTTTTCCCAAGTATTAGGAGGGTAGTGAGATGGGGATAAGGTAGTCATGAGTTGCCAAGTTGAGTTAGAGAGTTGCGCAAAGTAACTTCTCTTGGACTTGGTGTAGAAATGGCTCAAGACAAGGCTTCCCTTCCACTAACGCTCATTATGTGAAAGAATCTAGATACTCTTATATTTCTTTTATGTTTTTATATATGTTTTGTACAGGAATTTTCTAACTCGTGTGCAAGTTCATCCATTGAGGACTATTGTAAAGCAAGACAAGAACCCTACTTAGTAGGATACCACGGGTGGATGTCTAAGTTCTTCCATCAAGGCGAAGGGGGCCAAAGTTCTGTTCTTGGGCTTAGTATGGGTTGGCTTGGTCAAATCCATCATGCCCTGATCTCTTTGGTCTAAATTTGTTTAAGAGTAATAATAATATAGAAGATTGTATTGTAAGTTTATACTTTAGCTAAGTAATGTTATTAGTCTATATGGTTATATGTGTGCACTTGTGTACCCTGTGGTTGCGGGGTTTTAATTAGTGACATAATGAAGAAATGCAATTATAATAAGAAGATAAAATAGAGTGAACCCGGAGATATTAATCCATGAGCAAAAGTTGGTCATGTCCAAATCAATTTTGATGCCATTACAAAGGTGGTTTTGATCCTTTGAAGATGAAAGAGAACGTCTTAAAATTACAGTAGATTGGTTAATATCATAGTTGTGCAGCAGTTGCTACTCACAGTAAAAGATTTGTACGCAATTGGCATTGCTCGAGGACAAGTAGTTTTGGGAGGGGAGGATTGTCATGTCCCTACCAAGCAACACCTAGAAAAAATTGTAAACATGTTGAGGATTCATCATGAGAAGTAAATAGAAGATAGAGTATATCTATTAACAACGAGGGACATAATATACAATGTTAGTAACATTGAGAGCTCATTACTGAGGGAAAGCAAAAGCTGATGGAAGGAGTAAGATTTCCTCACATCATCGTGCCTTTGCAATAGTTATCAGAGGAACCCCATGACACTATAGTATCAGGATTTTAATGTTATGAAACAATTTGTAGTTTATTAGATCGTATACAATGATCAAACATATATCTTCCCACGTTAATTCATCAGCAACGATGGAAGACAAATATTACCTTAGACTACTAATCAGTCGGTTAGTAATTAAAATTCAATAAATTGGTAATCAGCAATCCAATTATCAAAGGTTAGTGAATTGCAATCCTACGTCATGATTTATTAGAGCAAGTTGGCAACACTTCAACAAGCAAAGATATCAAAGTATTGAAGTTGACTAAAGTTGACCAAACTTTAATAATATTATCATTCAAGCAAATTGTTAAACAATAAGGATGGTGATTACAAACTAATCGATATTATTATGAAGGGTTACGTGTGGAAAGGGTGTGTCTATACAGTGGTAACAGATATATAAGAGAAATGAGAATCAATTTTTGGGTATCATTGAATCAGAAAGTAAGGAAGATAGAAAAGCATGGAAGAAGGAAGAACACTAGCTATCATTATAAATTCCAGCAGATGGATTACCATATCAAGCATTGAAAGTCTATTCGATTTGGGATCTGCCAACATTTCTAAGGACAACGAGCTATACTATTCATGCGGGGGTCATAATAGTATGTTGTGATGAGCATTCTACATGCGTTGAACATATTATCTACGACTTCAATATTTCCACTTGACATTGTTGTTCAAATTTCAATGGAGAATTGAGTCTTGAAGTGAAGGATTATACCTTAGAGTCACTATACTGATCATCTGAAGTTACTCTTCCTTGGTTACAATTGGTGACTTCTGTGCATGACAAGGTTACAAAATTGGAGCTTCCAATACTTCTTTCACGGCCCAACGAAGTTTTAGATTATCAACCTTCTTGGCGCTTCCCAAAGCCAATCTACAAAAGATTATCGACATCAGTAGAGTGTTGGCTCCTATCGTGGACTTTCCCCAATTACCAGAGCTATTGGATCTGCAACACTAATTGAGCTTCTGCAAAGATCAAGCTATCATTGAGGCTACTCACTAAGGTCAGAATTGTAGGTATTTTATTCCCTCTGTATTTAGAATTTAACAATGACAAATTACTGTGAACTATTCAAATGTTTAAGGGTTTGAATGAGGAGTATGTTAAGTGCTTGTTGAATATATCTTATGAAGAGTTTGTAGAAAATTAATTAGTTGGTTCCTAGTGAAATTGGTTGGTTATGACAGTGAGATCAGAGACAACAACAGTGGTAATTGACAAGATCAGACACAACATCATTATATATTGTTGCAAGAATAAAGTTACATATCTGAAACAAAAACCTATCACTACAAGCAATATTAGCATCATATATATGGCATACATTTAAGGATTGAAATGTAATGTCCTCTTCTTAGGTGACAGGTAGTTGAGTAGAGGTTGGCCTATTTTTGGTTCCCGTAGACCAGCAGATTGCATAGGGGACCCATACAAGGGCTTACGGAGCTTTGCAGGGGCTCTGTGAGCCATTTTGGACGTTCAGGTGGTAGGTCCTACTTTTTAGGAGGGATCCCTATTTTATAGGGAATGACTGAGAGTTGGTTCCGGGATGTCTATGGACCATTTCAGATGATTTGAGACCATCTCCTAAATCTTAAGGAGGGGTCCTATTTTTTAGGGAGGATTGGTAGTTGACTAGTTGGTCACTTAGAGGACATGGAGCAGAGAAGGATCCCTTTTGAGCAGTTTCAGTTGATTGGAGACAATATCCTACTTTTTAGGGTAGATCCCTATTTTTAGGGGGAATTGCTAGTTAGCCTGTAGGACTCAGGCATCATAAGTGATCAGGGTTCTTCAAACAGATTCCAGTTTTGAGTCCAGATTAGCATTTTATGAATAAATTGGGAATATTTAATTATTCCTTAAGTTAGATTAAATAAATAATATTAAAGTGATTTTCTAAAGTCACTTTACATTAAAAGAAAATAAAATAAGACCATAGCATGTTTTCCTAGGAGTTGATGGTTATAAATTTTCTTTAAAATGGGGCCAACTTTTATAATGAGAAATAAGGTCTTGAGGGTCGATTTTATGAGAAGTTTATTTTTAATAAAGTTTATTTTTAATAAAATTTATTAAAATAATTTGTGAGAAGCCCTAATTAGGGTTCAAACCACTTGAAGGAGGAAAAAGGAAATAAAGCCCGTTTGGTGCATGGAATTAATTTATCTAGAATAGGCCTATTCTAGAATAAGGACCTGTTCTTGGATTAATTAATCCTGAAAACGAAAGCTGGAATAAGCTATTCTGCGTTTGGATCCCATAATGTGGAATTGGAATAAGGATTATTTTTCATTTTTTTAATTAATTTGAATATTTTTAACTTATTAAAAAATTATAATTATAAAAAAAAAATTTCTTACGAATTTTAATTTTTTAACTTATCATTTTTGTTGCTGGTTTTTTAATTAAAATATATATGTATTTTTAACTTGTATATTTTTAAATTAAACTATGTATTATTAACTTAAAAAAATAAGATTAATTTTTTTTTTTTTTCTTACAAATTAAATTTTTTTTTTTATCGGCTCAAATTTTAATTTTTGAATTATTAACTTTTAAAAAAATAAAAAGATTAAAAAAAATAAAAATAAAATAAAATAAAAATAAAATAAAATAAATTAAAATAAAATTAATCAAATAAAAAAAAATATAATAAAATAATAATAATAATAATAATTTTCCCACAAAACTTAAAGAACCGTTCACACACGGACCTGACGACTTATACATTTTGTTGTAATTTCGAATCCATGAATAGCTTATTCTGGAATAAGAAATGAATTCCAGGTTTTTTTTGGAATTAATTAATCCAAGCACTGGCCCAAAAATGGGGATTAATTTCTAATTTGGGAATTCAAAAAATGGCCACAAACGGCGAATTACTTTATTCTTGCATTAAATAATGACTATTCCAGGTTAATATCAGGAACCAAACGGGCCCTTAAAAGAAAAGGTTGGGCTTCATTTCATATCATTCAGGTTTTAATAGTTGATTGCATATTGTGGAGAGACCTTTGTGATCATGGTTTTTAGCAGATTGAAGCTTAAAGAACAAAAACTATTGAGATTACCAGGCTGGACGTTCCCCCCAGCTTGCCTTTGGAATTTAATTTCATTCTTTAATCAGCTGGATAGAGCACTGTGGTATTGATTTGTGGAGGGTTTATTAACTTTGTTGGAGAAGGGGCAGAAATTCAGATTTGATGTGCAGATCAGAAGTTTGTACCTGTTGCTACAATTTCCGTGAACAGTGAAATGCTACAGTACCCACACTACAGTAGTTGCTATAGTACCATCGTGAACAGTACTGTGCTACAGTGATTTGAGCCAATATTGTGTTAAAGTCGACAAGGGTTTCTTATATCTACTGCTATAAGCTGAGATGTTATTAATATTCATTTTATCGAAGGGTTTGAACCTCATAGATTGGTTGGACAGAGCTATTCATTGCCTGCACAGACAATATTCAGATTGTTGCCACCCATAGGCAGGTTTCCAGGTTGGTTATGTTCATTGTAATTGCTTTTATTGAATATTCAGGTCCGAATATATATGTTAATCTGAGAGTGTGAATTGCTGTGCGCATTTCTAAGCTCTATCTGGTCATATGTATGTGATTGATGCTCAGAACTGAATCTCTGAACTGCTGTACATTTCTGGGTCATAGTAGTCTGCAATCAGATAAGTATACACTCAAAAATTGATGTAATAATTGCTGTTACAGTCAAACTATTTATGCTGGTGGTGAAGTTAAGGTCTGATATAGTTATTGGAGTGCGTAATATTTCCTTCAAGTGGTCTTTCTGAGTTTGTAAAAGGGTCTGATTGTAATTTCTGGGCAGGGATATATTGTAATTCAGACATGTTTGACAGTTAGAATACCATAATATTGCTTCTCAGTCATGTTCTTGCATTATACATCAGAACTCAATCAATTCACATAACCTACAATGTTTGAGTATGATAAAAGGAACATTAAATAAACTGAAAATATCATGCCAAAATTGCAAACTAAATATCCTATCAAGGGTGGAATATTTTATGAAATCATAAAATGCAATTCATCACTATAGCTGATACAACATTATAGCACATTCCCCATCGACAAATCAGAGAAGGCTAACATCATAGTGAACATCAAGATCATCTTTTGCACAATTATTCAGTCATATCAGATATAGCAGAGATAATCCCACCATTGTGAGTTGCACTAGGTGTATAGATCAGATCATTTTGTATGCCTAAATGTTCAACCAGAGATATCATCCTCCAAACTACATAAATTATTCCTTGTATATATATATATATATATTGTATCAATTGCATAATTCAAGTATCATAGATCAAATTTATAGTAGTATTTGAGACTTAAGGGAAAGAAGTCTCTTGCAATTGATTTTTCAAGGTATTTGTCCCTATTTCACTAGTTATCGTAAAAGGGGACATTACATGGGCACATGTGGATACAGCATCTGACACATATCCCAAACACATCTGTATTGGATACCATGGTATGTGCCGCCAAGGAGGGGCATTGGTGTATCCGGCTACTCTGGTTTTATCCCCTTTTTATGTGAACTTGCATAATATAAACTTGTCTTTATTCTTCTTTTGTAGAACTGTCTTATGATAACCTTTTCTCAGGCATCTAATGAGCACATGGTTATACTGAGAAGTGGAGGGCGGGGGGGGCGGGGGGAGAATTAGTATGATAGTATTCTTTTTAGTCTTATTTAAACTTATTTAATTCCTTCACAATTTAATTCTAATTTAGCACATATGCAAAAACAATGAGCAACAACTTTTATGTGGAAACTTTTGTGGGAGAAAACCAGGGCAAAATTACTACCAGTTTAATTTTCTTGTTATGGATTTTAGAGCACCAACCCCTCATTTAAATTGTCTTCACAAGAGATATAAATCTCTTCTTCAATTTTTTACAATCTCCTTCTCAAATCTGCTATAAATTGATTATAAATCTGCCACAAAATGATCATAATCTCCTCTTGAAAATCTGCTAGGAACTCCTTGTATTCTTCTTATTAAATCTGCAAATTATCTTCACTAATGGCTCCCCACTCAATTTGGTGTATATTGTCGATTGTCTTTACAACAAATAACATGCACTTTATCTTTAGTTATATCTTTATCTCTAAGGGTCATACCATTTGGAATAGATAACTCATTGAAGAGACATGTCTTCTTATTTGCTGATTGCTTCCTTTATTTATAATAATAATGCATCCCTTCAAATACTAATGCATCCCTTCACTTACATTGATTTTACACAGGAAAAAATGTATCTCCTCTTACTAAATTGCACCTTTTTGGATACAAAACTTGGATACAAAACAAAATACATTTCTTTTGGTTTATCAATCAAATCGCACTGCCTTATTAATCATGACTTTTCATTATATGAATTGCTGGCTTTAAAAAAGATTAGTTTAGAGCCAACCAAATGAATCACACCTTGTCATATAGCAACCACATATGCATTGGTTTCTTAAACCAATCTGCTGTTTACTTATTTCATAATAAATCACTGTCTTTTTGTAGATTGCTGTATAATGTTGCTAAGACATTGCCATAGTGCTGATCGCTGTTGCATATTGGAGATTAAATATCGTGTGTTTGAATCATCATATTAATCTACTTGCCCAGCATTGCTAGTAAGATATAATTGACTATTATGAATTTTGCTGCTTATTATCTTTGCAATCAAATCTTCGGGTTAGATCTTGTAATGTCCCATTTTTGCGCCTTCCTAAGCATCAGTTATTTTCAGATTTTAGCCTATTATCAGGGTCCCCATAGGCTAATAGGTGATTAGCGGGACTTATGAAGGTGATTCAGGATTATTTAGTTGACTCTTTGGGTGTCTATTTCAGTAATCTCCATCTCAGTGCATCAGTTTATTTGTGGTTTGCCTTCGAGAGGTCTTTAAAGCTCCATTTACACACTACTTTTAGTAAATCACTTGGATGTTTGGGTCCATACTATTTATGGTAAGTCATCTAGGCGGTTAGAGGGCACCACAGTTATATCCGAAAAGTTGGCAGGATCAGTTGTTGGTTTGATATTTGGCATTAAAGGGAGTTTAATGATTTAATTTATTTAATTAAAGTCTAATCTTGCATTGACCGTAATAAGATAAGATAAATTTATTAATGTCCAACAAGAGACCAACAAGGGTCTAGGGGACAGGAAATGTACAGCAAAAGGAGCAGCGAACCAACAGACCACAAAACAGTGGCTGGGAAAGAAAGCAAGCAAGAACAAGAAATACAAAAGAGAGCAAGAAACAAGAAATATAGATATTTAACTTGAATATCTTTATGATTAAAGGGGATATATGGTCTCAAATGTGCATTTAATATATAATACCATAAAGTATTTAATTATTATGCCAAATAGGGCGCCAACATATAGAGGCACAAGGATTTTAAAGTGACTTTATAGTAATGAAGAGATTATATGATGGATCACTTTATTATTAAGAAATTATATGATGGGTCCTTAAAGCTTCTAGAAGAACACTTTATTTAATAAAGTGATTTTATAATATTAAGTAAATTGATTTTATAATAAAGTGACTTCGTAATATTTAAATTATTCACTTTATTTATTTTTAGTTAAATTAATTAATATTAAGTCATCCTTTTGAATTGATATTTAATTTTGGATAACTTAATTAAATTAAATTAATATCAGTTAGGGAAAATTTGGGACATTCAACAATTTTGTTATGCTTGTTGCATCATCAACAACCTTTCTCACCCAATCAAGTTTTCTTATGTCCTCCAAAAGAAGTCAAGGCAATGTACTGCACAAGGAGTCCAAAAGAGTGATCAATGCCTCTCTTCGAGAAAACTCTGAGCTTCCACATATTCTTGTGCATTGTCCATTATGATTGTACCACATTCTTTGTGCCCACTTCCGTGGCAACCTTGTCCAACATTAGACTCTATGTTTCTGTATTTTTTTACTCTGTTAGAGGCATCCATTCATTTTGAAAAAATATCTCACTAGTAGAAGCTACCAAAAAGTTGATAATGGTAGAGTTTTATTTGTCTGTCCTCCCATCATAAAGAAAAGTGCAATCATATGTATGCCATTGCTTCTTTTGTTCCTCTTATTCTAACTTTACCTCTTCAGTTGCATTCATGAGAAACCTCCCAATTAAGTTTTTACCAGAAGCTGTAACCTTCTCCTACTATTGTCAATGCCATTACCAAACTCTCCCAATAAGGATTGCTCACCACATTGAAGGGAAGGTTGTTGAAGTACCAAAACTTTTCCAAATGCCTCATCTTCTTCTTGATGCACCTCCCTATTCCACCCTATACCTTCCAACGATTTTTGTGCTCAAGGTATGTTTTTGGGTATAAAAAAAGCTATTTGGTGTGCATGTATTCACTTTAGTTGAAGTAGAAGTGAAGTGGATGCCGATGTGTCTTGTATGTGTGGACCACGAAGTGAGCACACTATGTCTTCACATGCCATTTTTTCATTTGTTTTTGCTTGCATTTGAGGTCCTTGACGACTAGCTATCGATGCCCACGTTGTCTCCATTTGTAATTTTTTCTCTTCTATGTAATGTCCCCTTTTAGAATAAGTTGTAAATTTGGGACGATTACCTTGCAAATTCAATTGAAAGAGACTTCTGCCCTTCAATTCTCGATTATTATGTTCTTTTTATATTGTATGAATAATATCAATTGATATCACTACTATCGCTGATTTTGACAATGGAAAATGTGCTATAGTTGTCTTTAAATTGCCTATAGCTTTGCACTGCTATTTCTGATTCAATTCTTCAATATATGCAATTTATATGGCATTATAATATCACTTATAGCAATATGTTGCTGTTTTAGATAGATATTTATATCCCAGCCATGAGTATTGAGGTTGATTTTGTTGATGTTTATAGCTTCGATCAGATAAAATGATCATAATATTATAAGAAAATAAATAAATAATATATTAATATATATATGATAAAAATAGACATTTCTACTATATATATTAATATATATATTTAACATTATATTATTATAATATTAAATTAAATAAACATCATTTGATAATATTGTTATTCAAATATGAGATAATATCTTTCTACATTATATATGTATATTAATATATATAATATTAATAATGTTATTATTATATACATTAATATACATATTCAATGTATATTAAAATTGATCATATAATATATCATATCTCATATGACTATATAATACCGATTAACATTGGTTTTGGTAATACTGATTGTTATCGGTGTGAATAAAATATGGACTGCAATCGATTATGTAAAAAGTTATCTATACCGATATGCTATCGGTTATAGATTTGTTAACTATGCCGATACAATATTGTTTATGATCTGTACCGATTCATTTGTATCGGATTAACACTTGTATTGTTTGATATTAGTTAAACACA
>MU224731.1:567618-586265 GCA_018584345.1 Thuja plicata | reverse complement strand
CGATCAAATTAGCATTGTGATCGGTCACATTGAATCTGCGATATGTTATTATGAGGAGGCACGTTAATATAGGGACATGTCTCCTCATGTAGACATGTCTCTATACTAACTTGCCTCCTTTATATATATGCTCATTCGTAGATCAAAAAGAACATACAACGAAATGCAAGTCTCATTTATATAGCATAAATTGAAAATTAAATGTATTCATATATCTATTACTATATCCGTAATATATATATAGTGTTTAAATATATATTATATATATATTGGATTCATATAAGAAAATTTTAAAAGCCATATATTTTGATCTAAAATTTAACAATTTTGATATGATCAAGTTATCCTTGCAACAATGGTGCTGTCTGGTCTTGCCTTTGAACTAATGCAACTGGATAGAACCAATAAGACAATTGCTCAATGAACAGATCCAAGAATGGATAAATAAGAAAATAAGGTTTTTCTCTTATGAGTGATTTAGAGAGATTGATTCATTCTTATACTTTGCAAATAGATATGATGCCTCTCAAGAGACATGTCCATTGTCTCTTTGTAACAATCATTTTGTTGTTGATTAGACTTCTTAACGTTATTGCATAACAATATCTATTCGTTGTCTCTTAATGGACAAGTAGTCTTCTTTAAGGTGGTGATAACTTGTTCAAAGACTCAGTTCTCCAGAAGTCAACTCACGACACATGATCACTCAAAGCAGTTGGTCACCATATGTAGGAATCACTAAGTCAGGGCCTTCGCTGCCATAGTCAAACTGCCATATTATTGTTTCCAGATTCCAATGGTGAGTCCGATCATGGTTAGATTTGTCTGTATCTCCAATGGTTTGAGCTGATTATTATTATTGCTCGAGTGCGAGGAGTGCCCTGGCAAGGAACTTCGGGAATGTGCTCAATTACCCTAGCATGATGCAATATCTCAATAACCCTTCAAGTCGACTCAGTATCTTCTAATGTCACGACTCTGGGATTGTCGTTCCTCGACACCTATGGCTATAACAAACGACTCTGCTAATATTTGAATTTAAATTACAAATCCATCACCAATCTTGAGACGTCATCTGATTATGATTTGACCCAATCTTAGAGGCTCAGACCTGCGAATGAATTATTGGCTAAAATATCATTTATAATGTTGGCACAACCATCCATGATCATATCAAATCGATATTAACCTTCCATTGTTCCCTCACGGCTCTTATTTCGTTATTCACAGCAATATCAAAGATCATCAACCAATAGTTTAGTCAAAGACCATACTATCGATGAAAAGATCATATTTTATTATTATGTATTATTATTATTTATATTTTTAATTTATTATTATGATATGATATTATTTATTGAATTTAATCTCCGAGAAGGGGACATCACATTCTACCAACCCAAGGTGTGCATTCATCTCTTGTTTATCTCTTTTGTGATGGGCTTGGCCTCATGAGTAGTAACGTCCAAAAGATGGTATCTGAGGCAGTCATTGTTTATTGTAAGCACACTCAAATTTGTGTTCTTTGCAACTGTCTAAGTTGAAAAAATCAAAACTGATCAACTGACACTTCCAACTGGTTTTCTGCACAATAAGATTTCAAGGTTGGAAGTTTCGTGTGTCTCTGTGTGTTGTTCTCCTTTGATTTCTATTATTTTCTTCATTCAATCTGTTGCCTTTTGAAGTTCAATTCAAGCAAAAATGGTAATGCAAACTATATTCCATTTCTAGCAAATAAGGAAATTGACAAAACTCAAACTCTGAACAAGTGATCCTAGAGGACTCCACATTGATTCTCTCTTGTACGACAGTAGCAGGGTACAAACAAAAAGAATTGCAGCCTTATAAATTGGGAATTACTACAAGGAAGCAGAATTAAGAAGAAAAAAAAATGGCTAGAGAATATCAAGAAAAACCTTGTAAGAATAGTTGCCATATTGTAATCAATCTTGCAACATGCAACAAAATTTGAAGATGGCATCACCCAGCAACAGGAGCTACTGACAAAGAATCAATCATCCCTGGATATGATGGTTCACACTCTTGCAAAGTAATATGTAGCAAAGAGCAGCTCCATTAAGAAAAAAAAAAACTGAATCTCTCCTAATCACTTTTCAAACTCTCACAGTTACAGTGGACTGTCTTTTTATCATAAAAAAGTGCTTGAAGTGTATTTTTGTGTTAAATGACCCCCAACCATCAGAAATTTGAAGAGATACAGTTTCTTGGTGGTTACTGTATTTCTATTGGATTTAGATAAGACTGTCTCTTTGTAAGATGAAATTGCTGCTGTCACAAATGCAACTACCTCCTCACAATGGAACCACTGGCTCCTGCATTATCAGAAGTTTATCTGCCTATCAGAACCAAAATCACCCTATCATAAATGGAACTGCTCCAGCAGTTTTCTCATTGTATGGAGTCTGGACTGAACCTTTTTACTTTTCCGACGTTGTTTGAATTTCGAGTTGTTTTCCAAGGATGACATTTTTCTGATTCTTAGGGATCAGCTAAGTCGCTAACAATACAATGGAAATTAAATTTTCTTTGTCTTTCATTGTGTTATTTCAAATTTGCCCAAACTAACACGACTTTTCTTGTGCTTGAATCATGGATCTTGATTATTCAATTTTGAAGGTAACTGCTACTCTAACTTGGATTCATGTTTTTTTTTTATTCAAAACAAATCATGGAGTTGTTACCCTGCATTATTAAAAAAATGATGGTACGCAAAAAACAGCTCTTGTATCCATATACTTTGTGTTTGGTGTGATGAAGCCTATTGGATTTCGTTTATGCTTTGTGGAAGGGCTTTAAATTAATACATTCTGATCCTGTATAAGCAGTCATTTGTAGATTTTTGAATGTCAGATATAAGCTGTATTGCTGGAGCTAGTTTGACATAGAACTCAAGCCAAGGACTGTTTGGATGGCAGGGTCATCAACTTGTCCTTAATTTACTCCAACACCCAATCTTGTCAGCAAAAACAAATGCATTCAAATCCTTGTCAGAGACAACAATAACATTTCCTAAAGATCCAAAATCTACGGGTTCTGAGAGTTCATCATCTGTCAAATCTGTTTATGTGTTTCAGAGGGAATATGCAACTGTTAATCCTTCAGCTGTTGAGGTGAGTTCATTGCATTGCATTTCTATTTATGATGAATGTTGCTGAATTGTAGCCAAAAAACCTTTATTTACATCAGAGATTGATTTCAATCTTGGTAGAAAAAATGATGGATATTCTAGTTTTATTGTTTTATAAAAAAATCTTTTTGCCTTGTAGAAAATTAACTTTTGAGCTCAAGTTTACTGTTTTTGTGATTATGGACAGGAGAAGAAAATTGAAGATGTTTTATTTAGCTTGCACAAACATCTGTAAAAGTTATTGTTGTCGGGTATAATGTAAGTATGTGCCGGTTGGGAATTAGTTCTGACCGGAGGCTAGAGAGTTGGCGCATGGTTACCAACCGTCACGTCCCTTCGGTCCTTTATATCCTTGTACTACCTTCGGGTAAAGAATGATGTTGTAAGCACGGACAATGTTGTAATCACTCAACTTGAATGAATGAGAATACTTGTCATTTACTTTATATATATATATCATGTTCTGTGTATTCTGCAAGTAGACTAGGTTACCCCAGTGGGTAAACATTTGGCGCCGCTGCCTAGACGAACACGGGAAGAAGAGAACCAAATGGCGTACGAACACGATGGGGTTATCTGTTGATGAAATCAACCCCGAGGCGGATGACGCACGTACAGAGTTGTACGAAGGCGAAGACAACCAGACACGGGAGTTCAGGATCCTCTTCCAGGCTGCAATTGAAACCTACGTCCGTCGGGAGGCCTACAAAGCGGAAGTTCCACAAAGTGCAGTGTGGTCGGCGATTGAGGCGAATCCTGCAGCCAACCGCTTGCTAAACCACCTTCCACGCCTGTTGGCACAAGTAACACTTGCAAAACGTGCCCAACGGGAGGAGACTGCTAGAGAGGAATGTCATCAGGAAATCCTCCGCGCATACGAGGCATGGGAAAACTTCATCGCCAAGAGGAAGGCGATGGCACCCGGAGGGGACTCTGAGATGTGAGGACAACAGAAGGGGAGGGAAGGACACAAAAATAAAACAATTGTAATGCAAGTCATTTCAATGACAATGATTGTAAATAAAACATGAATCAATAAAAGTGTCCTTTTGTTTCAAGAAATTCTATGTTGATTATTGATGTGAAGAAAAAGCATTGATGCCCAATTAGTTAAATAAGAATAGGTATTTAGAGAAGGATCCCGAGGAAGAACAAGCTATTAGGAAAGTAGTACTCGATAAACAGCAAGCTGAGTGAAGGGAGAGGTTCAAGAGACGTGCCGAAAGACTACCTGAGGGGGTAAGTGAAGGCAACGGTCTGGAGGAACCTAACTAGGAGGACGGCGGCAGTGAAAACGAGGACTTGTTAAAAGAAACAACAAGCTTGTTCGGGACCCTAACGTTAACCCCAAGGACAAAACCCTGCAGGAAGGCAGAAGAGGAAGCCGAACGGAGGGAGTGCAGGGGTGGAGTTGCCGCAGAAAGTGTTGAAGTGACAGAAAGGAACAAGGTCCACACCACTCCGAGTAGTTCGAAAACATCAGTTAACCCGAAACCGACACCGGTTCAGCCTGCCGTACAACTAGTACAACAGACACTTCCAGGAACCCCAACGCAGACGCCAGTTCAGCCTGCCGTACAACTAGTACAAAAGACACCTTCAGGAACCCAAACATAGCAGGCAGCACACACCAACCGTCCACCACCAAGGGCGAACATTGCTGGTAACAAGGAGAAGTTACCCAAGTTCCACGGGGATGGAAAAGAAGATCCCCTCCGACATTGCCGCACTTGTCAGACAATCTGGTTCGCGAATGGAGTCGTTGACCAAGACGAATGGATGAGATAGTTTCCAGCAACCCTCCGAGGGGTAGCAATCGACTGGTACTCCGACCTAGACAAAACCGGAGTGACCACGTGGGACTTATTAAAGAAAGCATTTGAAAAGGAGTTTCGGCTCCTCCGAGACGACAATGAAATCGTCTCGGAAATATATGGGACGAAACAAGGAAAAAAGAGACCGTGCGGACTTATGGCCGTTGGCTAAAAGAACTTGTGGGCAAAATGGAGAGTTAGCCAACTGACGGCTTGAAAAAGAGATGGTTTGTCGAAGGGCTGCAAACAAACCTCCGGAGGAAAATGAAGATAGTTCCTCCAACCTCGTACGACGACGCATATAACCCGCCGATGGACCTGGAAAGCGAACAGAAGACGTCGAAAAAGAAGAAAACCCAGTCGTCTTCGTCGGAGGGGGACGACACTTCAGGGGAGGATAGCGACAGTGATGGTAAATCATAGAAAAAAGTCACGACATTACAAAAAGACATGGAGCGAATGATGAAAGAGTTCAAGTCAATGAAGGGAACCATAGGACGAAGTGACGAAGGGGAATTATGGTGTACGGAGTGCAAGGAAAACGGGCACACAAAGGGCTCATGTCCGAGAAAATCATTTTGTGATATTTGCCAAGTCATGGGCCATTCCATCAAGGAATGCCCATACAACATGAAGACAAGGGGCCCACAAGTATTGTTTACACAAGAAAAACCAACCACCTTTGGGGCAACCAACACAGCACAACAAACAAACAACAATGCATGATTGGGAGGATATAGAAACAACCGATGCAGAGGAAGAAGTAATAATGATAATAGCAACAGGAGCTGGATACAATATGATCCGAAGGGAAGGCCTATAATCCAGTGTCGGGCATGTAGCCAATGGGGCCATTTTTCTCGTGACTGCGAGAAAGACGACACACCCCAGAAGATGTGCCGATGGTGCGGCCCTAGCAATCATGAAGATGCCACCTGTCCGAAGCCTGGAGTCAACTACCTGCACATAGAGGAAGAAAGAGTCCTGGCTATCACCCGAAGCCAAACAAAAGAGGTACGGTACCCTGATCCTCGTATAGATAAACAACGACTACAAGAGGCTCGTGAGGAGATTGGAAAGGCCATGAAGAACACATGTGAACAGGCTAGCACCTCAAGACGGATAGAAGCCGAAGACAATATACTTGGATAGATATTACAAATGGAGATACCAATTAAACTTCAAGACCTTCAAACCCTACCCTAGTTGAGGGCAGCCATACTAAATATTTTCTCCGTACGTCTTGACACCACTTTTCAAACAGAGACCGCGGAGACTACACAATCAAATATTCTTGGAGGGTCAGCAACGGATCCCATGTTACTCGCAATAGATAACGGACGACACCCAGCAGTCGTAGAAATGGGTATCCGTGGAGTGATACTAACAGACACCATAGTGGATGGCGGGTTCGGAGTAAATGTCCTCCCGGAGGAGACATGGAAGAAACTGGGAAAACCTACCGTATGGCCTCCGACCTTCAATCTATTGGGCGCAGATCAGAACGGGATCAAACCCCTAGGGACAGTATTGGCTCAACAAGTAACAGTAGGAACACAACCGTTAACATTTGACTTCATAGTGATTCCGCTAAAGAAAAGAGGGTACGATGCCATCTTAGGGAGAGGATGGTTAGTCACGGCGAAGGTTAACCATAACTGGAAGAGGAACTCCCTCTCCATGGAAAGCGGTGGGCGGAAATATGCCATTGACCTCCGTACCCAAATGGTGAGCGAAGAGATAGCATCCTCCTCGAAATCGGAATCAGATGGGGAACATGACCGACGAGACGAAGGTGGAATAGAGCCGAACGACCAGGGCGTCCTAGAGTTGAGAGAATGCTCAGACGACAAGACGAGCTCGCTGAACAGGCTCTTCCATTGGCAAATGGAAGACTACGAGCTCTTCCATACATACATGCTACAGGTGGAGGAAGAGAAGGAAGTATTCCCACTAGAATATGGGGAATACAAAGAGGGAGAAGCCCACGTCAACGACAACCCAGCCCACCAGTTTGACACCGAAAAACCCATGAAATACGGGGAACCACCCCTACAGACCGTTAACCTCGGGGATGAAGAGAACCCGCACAACATTCGTGTAGGTGATGACTGGGACCTAGTACTGAAGACCGCATTATTTAAAAACTTCATGGAATACAAGGATGTCTTTGCCTAGACCTACAAGGACCTAAAGGGGGTCCCACCCGAACTGTGTGTACATCGCATCCTGTTGGTACCAAGAGCCGTACCTGTACAAAAAAGGCCATACAGGACGAACAAGAACTACGCAGCGAGAGTGGATGAAGAAATCCAGAAGATGTTGGAAGCGGGTATTATCTTCAAGGTACAGACGAGTGAGTGGGTATCCCCCATAGTAATATCACTGAAAAAGGATACCACCCAAATACAGATATGTGTGGACTTTCGATGCCTCAATGCAGTCACCGTAAAGGACCCCTTCCCCATTCCGTTCACAGACAATCCTCGAAGAGGTGGTGGCGCATGAGATGTACTCCATGGATGGTTTCTCTGGGTACAACCAGATTTCCATCGTGGAAGAGGATAAGTTGAAAACGACATTCGTGGTCGAGGACGGAGTATATGCATATAACCGAATGCCCTTCGGCCTGTGCAACGCACCTGCGACTTTCCAAAGAATTATCCTTCACATGTTCGACAAGATGTCTGTAGGGAATTTTTGAGCTTTCCTGGATGACTGGTCCATCTTCAGTGGCGAAGACACACATCTAGTAGCACTGCGGGAATGCATGGAAAGGTGCCGCCGAGCAAGGCTAGCTCTCAACCCAAAAAAGTGTCGATTCATGGTTCCACAAGGGAAGCTTTTAGGCCATATCGTGTGTAAAACAAGGTTAAAGACTGATCCAGACAAAGTCAGAGTCATAGTGGAGCTGGAGGCTCCTACGGACATAACAAGAGTAAAATCCTTTTTGGGGCACATCGGCTACTATAGGCGGTTCATTAAGAACTTCGCACAAGTTTCTTGTCCCCTAGACAAGTTGACACAGAAAGGAGAGCCGTACGTCTGGGGTACAGAACAAGACACTACCTTCTCAGAGCTGAAGACAAGGCTGGTCGGGGCACCAATTCTGGTATATCCCAAGTGGGATAAGGAGTTCCATGTCCACGTTGATGCTTCCAACTTTGCAATCAGTGCAACCCTTGCACAAGTCGGCGACCATGGTCTCGATCACCCAATCTATTTTGCTAGCAGATTGCTGTCAAAGGCCGAAAAGAACTACAACACCACAAAGCGGGAGGCTCTTGGTATGATATATGCCGTCCAGAAGTTCAGACACTACCTCCTCGCAAAACCGTTCACATTTTATGTAGACCATCAAGCACTGATGTACCTAGTCAATAAGCCGATCATTCAAGGAAGAATAAGTAGATGGCTATTACTGTTACAGGAATTCAAATTCACAATCATAGTGCGACCAGGAAAAAGCCATGTGATTGCTGACCATCTCTCTCGACTTAAGTCCGGGGAACCACTAGAGGGAGTTAGTGATGACTTTCCGGATGCGCATCTATTCCACATGTAATCTTGCCAGCATGGTACACAAGCATCGGCAAGTACCTCTCAACCTCACAGTTCCCAAGGGAGATGCCACCAGGAGAACGAAGAAAATTAGTATTATGAAGTAGAACATTCCAGCTTATAAATGGATTATTATATAAAATGGGACCAGACCAGGTACTCTGAAGATGTGTCCTGGAGGAGGAAATTCAAAGTGTGCTACGGGAGGCACACGAAGGCCCAGCAGGCGGGCACATGGGACCCAACACAACAGCACGAAAGGTGTTGTTGGCAGGGTTGTGGTGGCCCACGCTACACAACGATGCCCGAGAGTGGGTGGTAGGATGTGACACATGCCAGAGAGCGGGGAAGCCATTAAAGCGAGACTTCATGCCTTTACAGCCCTCCCACGCACAGGAACTTTTCGAAAGATGGGGCTTGGATTTCATCGGACCCCTGAAGGTAAGTAGAGCTCGGAGATGCTGATACATCGTGGTAGCCACCGAATACATGACTAAGTGGGCGGAAGCACGAGCCTTGCCAGACAACTCGGCCTTGAGCATGGCCAAGTTCATCTATGAGCAAATCATAACACAGTACGGCATCCCAGTGCAGTTAACTAGTGACAGAGGGGGTCACTTAGTTAATCATGTCATCCGACTATTGACAACGGAGTTCAAGATTTTTCACTCCTTGTCTAGCCTGTATTACCCTCGGGCCAACGGGCAGGCCGAGGCCACTAATAAGATAATAGTCTCCGTCATCTATAAGTCGTGTGGGGTAGAGGAGGAGGATTGGGAAGAAAAGCTCCCCTCAGTGTTATGGGCCTATCGAACAACTTACAAAGTCACCACCGGACAGACGCCCTTCCAATTGATGTACGGGCAGGAGGCGGTTGTATCAGTGGAGTTCATGGTGCCAAGCTTGCAAATAGCCGTGGAGAATAGGCTTGGGGATATGGAAAGCCTCCGAGAGTGGCTGTATAACCTAAACAAGTTAGATGAACGTCGCCTAATGGCATAGTGGGAAACAGAGGTGGTGCAACTGCGTCGGAAGGCGTGGCATGACAAACATCTCAAATGCGTTCAGTTCACACCTGGCCAACTCGTACTTAAATACAATGGCAAGAATGAAATTAAATCCGACAAGTTTAAGGTAAAGTGGTTAGGGCCGTACCGGGTTAGACAGGTCGGTGACAACGGGGCAATTAAACTATGGATGCTCGATGGCAAGGAAGTCCCCGACACAATAAATGGGTCCAAACTGAAACCATATCACGAGCGACAAGACGCGACAACCCACCGAAGGAGCCAGCCAGATAGTAATTAATTGGAAAAAAAAAAAACAGATAAAAAAGGGGCCGTACGGAACCGTACGGTTCACAAAGAAACCCATTGACAAATAGGGAGTGTACGATAGAAGGCCGTACGGTCGTGCCAACATTAGTGGCAGCCCCGTACGGTCATAAAAAAGTGTGTATGTTTTAATTTTTTAGAAAGGTGCCAAAAAAACCACTGTACGAGCATGTGAATGGAAAAAAACATCTTGTGGTGTGCGGTAGGAGACCATATGGCTCGGTTTGAAGGGAAGACAAAAGGCAGTGCGGAAATATATATATATATATATACAAGCACACAGGGTTTCCATATGGTGTACGGACTGACAAAGTCACTTGCGCAAGGCCCGAAGGAACACAGGAGGATTATTCTGTGCGGCGTATGGTCATAAGGAGATGCTATACCATACGGAATAGGCACAACAAATAAAACGTGTGGAGCAGGAAGGGAAACAAGCATTCCGTACAGCCGCTTGCATTAAGGAGAAGCTATACCGTACGGGCGAAGGGAATAGAAAGGAGTGTGCAGACCCGGATTAAACCTCCCGCACGATGTACGGTGGCAGGAGCAAAAAGGGAAGCCATACAACCGTACAGCTAGTGGAACGAAGGGAGAAAGATTGTTAAAACACCGTACGGCTAGAGACACGACTCCACCGCTTGTTGGGGCCATGGGCATATTACTTATGTGACCGTACGATGTCAAACACAGAGGGAGGCAAAAGAACATGTTCCCGTACGGCACACATCAACCTTGCACCGTATGGACAAGAGGTCTTTAGAAGGCAAAGATCGCTAAGACATGCCGTACAGTAGGCAACATTCATGACAAGAAAAGAAGCCGCACCTTCAAGTCATGAATCCGTTGGGATAACAGACCGTACAGCTGCTCATTTCCCCTTGCATTGTAAAGTTGTCGGCAGCAAAACAAGCATTCCGTATAGCCATACGGACGCGCCTGGAAGTGAGTTATTGTTGTCGTACAAAGCAAAGAAACGAAAGCAAGCTCTTAGGGATTCAGAGGCAGTTAGGGATTCAGAGGTAGTTATTTCTCTTGCATAAGGACAACAAAGAAACAGTTATGGAATCAGCCGGAAAACGCAACTGGAGGACGAAGTTGACAGACAGTGGCATGGACATGAATAAAAATACGTAGGTCTTACCCTCTGGTGTGCGAGTTGCAGGTCGCACAGACACGGGGAGAAAGAAGAATAGACCAAAAGGGCAAGGACAATTGGCTGCGACATCCTCTTCCCGGGATTATGTCACACCCAAACCATAATGTTTGAGGGTTTGAACGGATTGGACTGCCGGAGGTGGTGGCAGGAGACACGGAACAAGGATCTGGTAAAGGAAAGTCTTCGAAGGGCACAGGTCCAGTGGGTCATCCAAATGCCAATTTTTTGTATCAAAGAATTCGAAGGCCCCCTACGAGCAATGGTGGAAACATACGATCAGTACTCTCGCACTAGCACTGTGTCCTATATGGACTGCGATGTTGAGATTTCCTTCACAGCGAGAGAATTTTGAAGAGTATTTGGTTTACCGAACGGAGGGCAGAAGATCGATCTCAAAGGCAAGAAACTCACAGCAAAGGTGAAGGATTTCTACATAAGGATGATATGCAGAGACAACCTTTCCGATGCAGAGGAGTCTATCCGGAAGTCTTCACAGGGCCGAGGGGTGAAGAAGTCTTTTGTGAGAGGGGCATTGGCGTAGTCTCATGGATGTGGTCAAAAGTAGACTTACGGGTTCCAGCAGGGCTTCCGACATCTCATTTCCACAGATATCCTTGATGAACAACTTGATGGGAGGCAAGACCTATGACTGGGCGGAACTGTTATCAGAGCACATGAATGAGTTTATGACTCTCCAGCACAAGACCTTCTACATGCCGCATTACGCGATCGGATTACTTCTGGACGCATTAGTCAGGCAAATCCCGGAGGCCACTATGTCCAGAGATGTTAAACCAGGGCCCTTGGCCCCAGGTGAGGCTCCCATTATGTGCTGGAGACACTTGGATGTCCTGACTAGTCAGAAGGCTCTTCCAGGACAGAAGCGACAAAGGCAAACAGTCTCAGAGTCTACATCGGAGGACATAGACAGCGGGCGAGAGGCGACATCCGAGAGTGACGGGGATGAGGACACAGTAGAGGGTGACCCCACAGAGGGGAATGTTACCATAGAAACGCCTACACCAGTGCTATTTACCCCACCAATGCTCTCCGAGACCACACATTTGACTTCCATAGCAGCATTCGGCCAGCAGTGCACACAGGCTACCCCCGCTTTTGGTCAGTTGCGGACACCAGTCAACATAACCCCATCACTTGTCCTCGAGGCATTACCCTCAGTGGAGACAGAGGTAGGAGGAAATAAGATAGAGGAGTCAGATCAGCCCGTTAGAGAGGGCCAAGTCCAGTTGGATGTGGTTGAGACGGATGCCGTGGTGATCATTGACAGGGCTTTGTTGGATCCACCTCGAGTCGATCCTTCTTCCATTGAGGGCATGTGTAGTTGGCTTAGCCAACGATTTCAGATGGCTCCGCTAGCCCTAGTAGGCACGACACTTCTCTCTCCTAGATGGGAGGTATCCCCGGAGGTGATTGATCTGGATGCAGTAGCATCCCCTACAGCTGATCACACGGTGCACTTGGCAGTAGAGGAGGCCGCACAGGATGTAGGCAAGGAGGGACATGTTGCACAGGATGGGGACAAGGAGGTCGGACACTTCACCTAGGAGAGCCCTGTAGTCACAGAGGGGTTGGGTGAATCCTTCATTCAGCCCCCGACGGAAGCCACGAAAGACATTGAGGCATACCTCGCAGATATGGTAGCTCGTGGCCGCTAGGTGATGGCTTCTGCATAGTCTCAGGCTAGGGAGAGTGTTGCCACCAACTTGGAGCAGCTATTGACTTTTGTTCGGGTTGGCTGCCCCATAGCTTTTGCAGCCTGTTTTGAGGCAGGCGGTTGGTCAACAGTCGAGACAGCGGAGATGTTGACAGCTTGGGCAGTTACAGAGCCTGAGGTAGAGAGTCGTGTACAGACTCTAGTGCGACAGATAGAGCAGGCCTTCAGAGAGGGCTATTATGCCCTGAGGCGTACAGAGCAGGTTTTCAAGGGACGGATGGGTGGCCGCGCAGAGTGCTCGGGAGGAGCTAGCCACCCGATTAGAGGCCATTGAGCGGGACCTAGCTTAGAGTACTGAGGAGTTGGCTCGCCAGAAGGCCGGTTGGGCAACAGAGTGCAGTGAGTTGGTGGCGCAGGTGGAAGCTGCCAGGACAGCGCAGTTAGCTATGGAGGCACAGATTGCTAGGGAGAGACTTTCTTTTGAGCAGTAGCTGGAGGAGATAGCTGCAGAATGGCATACCTTGGATACCTATCTCACCCAAGCTCGGGAGGCTGCGGACCAGAAGGAGAAAGAGTTGTTGGAGGCTGCCATGATGGTTAAGAATGCCCTGGAGCACTGGATGGTTGCCGAGCGGGACTTGAAGGCTCGGACAGAACAGGTCTATGCGTTACGAGCTCAGTTAGTATCTTCCACCTCTTCAGGGATGCCTTCTCAGACCCCTTCTTCTCAGTTGTGATTCTTTGGTTATAGTTACATTTGTCCCCATTTTGTTGTGAAGTCATCGGAGATGACTTGTTTTTTTGGGGGGGATGATGTTGTCGGGTATAATGTAAGTATGTGTCAGTTGGGAATTAGTTATGACCGGAGGCTAGGGAGTTGGCACACGGTTACCAACCGTCGCGTCCCTTCGGTCCTTTATATCCTTGTACTACCTTTGGGTAAAGAATGATGTTGTAAGCACGGACAATGTTGTAATCACTCGACTTGAATGAATGAGAATACTTGTCATTTACTTTATATATATATCATGTTCTGTGTATTCTGCAAGTAGACTAGGTTACCCCAGCGGGTAAACAGTTATAGATATTGTTAGTGCCACGTCAATAAAAGGGTCCTGATTTTCCACATCCTCTTTGCTGTGAATATGGAAGGGTATTGCCTAATTATTTGACATTCATATATACTTTAGAAGACAAATTCAAAATCCTTCAAGCCTTGGGCCATTTTCTTGTTGCAGGAAAGTTTTGTGCACATTTTCTCGTTTAGTGATTCAATCTAAATTATGAATTATAGATAAGTAGGAGGCATTTTCCATGGTAACTATATATATATTTATATTATCAGGATTCAAGTGTGAAGTTTTTGAGGCAAACTCTTTGAGCCTTATTTCATGAGTAGAGGGTTTAGGTTCACAAAAAATTATCTTTCATGAGAATAAATGGTTTCAGTTAGCACTCATTGCATCTAGGTAATGCTTACAGGGTTGAAGCATTGGGCCTTCTTAGGAGGTTATCTGTAGAATTCTACTCCGACTCAGGCACATTTAGCCATGACCTTCTTGGGAGGTCACCTATCCCAATCAACATGCCAGAGTAATTATTAGATGGGTGATCTCCTAGGAAGTCCCAATACTTCACCATTATGAGCATCATCTAGATGCAATGAGTTCTAAATGGATTAGTCATTCTCATGAGTGATGGTTTCATGTGAACTAGTACTTAAAATATGTGTTGACGAGTTTGATTAATAAAGATAAGAAATTGAGTCCTGATATAAAATATCATAATTATGAAATATCACCAAGACTTCGATACATAAAAGTTTAGTAGGGAGATATTTGATATTTCTCTTAAACATGTAAACAAAAATATGATTAGAAATGTTTTTGAGTCAAGTGCATAAAATCTATTACATAAGAAAAAGTAAGTTCTTACAAGGGAGCAATTATCATTATATTGGCATTGACATGGATTAACATTTGAAGGTCTAAGACTTTCAATGAAATGTATTAATAATTAAATCGCAATCCGTGACAACTACTATTCCACGGGGACGCATACCCCCCAAAAAACCCTACATCCCTTGTACGGGGACATTTCTAAGACTTGGAAACTTGGGGGAAATGTCCCCCTGCAACACCACCACCTCTACCACTTTCACCACTGGGTTGCTTGCTATATGACACATGCCATTACATGCCGATCGCAACCTTTAACTTTGTGAAACTATTTTTCCTTTCATGTGGCACTTGCATAGATGTCATATTGCAGATTTTACCTTGAAAATTTCAATTCACCTCATTTTGTATATCAGCATCCTCCACCCCCGCCCCACCGCTGCTTAATGTCGTCCCCCTGTTGTCCCCAAATTTAGGCCCTTGGTCCCCTTGTCTCCGAAACCCATTCCCCTATCATGAAACTCTGTGGAACTATGGTGATAACTAGCACACAAACCTCTTTAAACAAAAGTTTCATCCCTTATTCCAAAATCTATGACAACTATCAATCATCATTTATCAAGAGGTTTGTTGTTATTTACATTAATGTAATATAAAACTAGAAAATTGAGACATTCCAATAAATTTCTCTAGATCAAATTTAATACTTTGGTAACCATATCCAATTGACCTATTTAATGAACATAAATTCAAGTTTTGGATTGACTTGTAATTTTGTCTCCCTAATGGAACTTCTTTAGTTTTATCTCTTATAAGTGTTTTATCCTTTCTAAGATTTAGTTGTTATCTCTTAAATCTTTTTTTATTTATGTTTTACTCAATTTTCTATCCTTGTTTTTATTTTACATATTATGTTTTACAATCTTTGTACTAATTTTAACTTAAGGATCAATTCCATCAATATTAAATAACACAAGAAAATTGGTCTACTACATCAAATTTTCCAGATTGCATTTAATTTTGATTATAATAATTTAATTTGTTTTTTAATTTGGAATGTAATTTTTGTCTTTTCACCTTTTCTATAGTCCTTACTCCCACTACTTTCCTTTTTAAGACCAGGTTGGCATCCTATTCCTTCACTTTCCTCTTCCTAATAATGGATCATTGAGTGTGATCTTGAAGTGTCCCAACCCAATGTGAAACCAATTTTTTACTTTGTCAAACACTTGGAGTACACTTGAATATGAATGGTTTTGAATATTATCATCTATTTGATCTGATTTAATGCTTTCATATCATTTTCCCCCTTCATATAATACATCTGGAGTTTCATACAATCAAGGAGACATTGTGACAAACAGTTTGCAATCATACCGTATGACTGAATATTTAAATTTCAACCATTATGGATTTCTACAACTCAGAAAATCAGAATGATACACATATAATGCTCTAACCTTAGTGAATAGTAGAAATTAAGAACTTGAAAATTGTAACAGCTGACACAATGAATTTCAGTATAAATACCTTCTTGTCATACATGGATTGTGATGCACTAACCCGACCATTCAGATTACAACAGCAAATAGACTTCATCAGCAATTCTTCATTTAGCATACAACTCCAAATCACAATAACATACCAAGAATGGCATCCCAATATTTGCCTAACAATTGCAAAATAAATTCATGCAGCACTTTAAACCTGCATATTAGATATCAATCTCCATCGCCCAGCTATGAGAACTCATATGCAAAGATACTCAATAATATAGGTGATGCCCTAGGAGATATGAGCAAACATTAGGGATTTGTTGTGCATGTAGACTTCATAAATTTGCTTGTCAAACCCTGGGGATTGATCAACCTTTTCAACCTGCAAATAAACCACCTCGATCTGCCTTCAGTCAATCTTTGAATGCCTGATAAACCCTATGAAGCTGTCAAACCTTGGAAATCTGAACTCAAATAAGCGCAAGTATAATCTCTGGATGAGATTATCAACTAAGTACCCTTGGATGATGCCTCGCACGTGCAAGCTCTATTCCTCTTGAGAGTTTTCATTCTCAAAAGTCTGGATCTTCAGCAGCAAACCCTTGTTCTCCAAAAAGCTTCAACAATTTGCAAATGATCAAATAATAAATGGAAAAACACTAAGTGTGCTTTTTATATATACACTAGAAAGCAATGCCTCATTTGGAAATTTTAAAATAATCATATATTCAATGATTTTTTTGCTTTAATATTCCCAAAGTTGGCGTCCCATTTGGCAATAATTAAATACTTTGACATTAATATATTAAATGCGCACTTGACCCCTTGTATCCCCTTAATCATAAAGAGATTTAATTTAATTATTTATATTAAAGTCATTACTGTATTATAGTTTAATTAATTAAATAAAATCATTGAACTCCATTAAATGTCAAATATCAAACCAATAAATGATCATGCCAACTTTGCTGATATAATTGTAGTGCCCTCTGACCATTCCAACAACTTCATACATAGTAAGTATGTACCCAAATGTCCAAGTGACTTACTAAAAATAGTGTGTATAAATGGAGCCTAAACGACCTCTAGAAGGCAAACCACAAATAAACTTATGCATTGAGTGTAATGTCCCCTTTCTATGGTAGTTTAGCATGGAGAGACCGTTAGCCTATTTATGAGATTATCGTAGGCTAATGAGTGGGTTTAGGGAATCCTAGAGGTGATGACTGAAGCAGTTTCTTGTTCAGATGGGTATAAGGAGCGTAATGCTCTTTTTGGAGCCTTTTTAGGCACTTTCTCCTATACTTACTATTTTTAGTAAGTTAGTGATGAGCATCGACAGAGTCAATTGCTATTTTTAGTAATGTTGGTGGAGTTGGTTTTGATGTTTATCATGAGATTTGATATAGTTGTAGAGTTATTAAATTAAATTGAGATAATTTATTATTTATAAAGTTAAATTAAATGTTTAACTTTATCATCATTTTAATTTATTTTATAAGGGACTATAGAGGCCAAATATTAAATTAAATGTGACTTTTTTTAATAGATGTGCCTTTTTTGTTAATGCTATATTCGGAGGTTAAAAAAGGAGGTCATTCTTATCTAATAAAAGCAAAAAAAAAAAAGTATTCCTAAAAAATAACAACAAAAGCTAAAAATGCTTTTTCAAAAAACAAAAATGAAAAAGAGAAAAAAAACCTGTCCGGAAAAATAGTGAAAAAACAAAAGTACTTTTTTCAAAAAAATAGCTAAAAAGGTATACATGGAATATTGGGGCTCTCATTTCAGAAGGTTGAGTTTGATTTTGATATTGCTTCTGTATTGGAGGAGATTGCTTCTTCATCTTTGGTTTGTGAGGACAAAAACCTGTGTAGGCAACATTCTCTACATTGTTGAGAGATACAATCTGGAGAATATTTGGTGATTTCATTCAAAGATCACATTTGGGCATATTGGAGATTACATATCGGAGTTTTCAGATTTTATTGTATATCAAATTTAAAGAGAATACATTTGGAGAAGATTATAGAGGGTTTATTTTTATTTGCTAGTTATATATTCTCTCTAGCTGGTTGAACCACTTCTTAAAGGCCACATGAGATTTCTAGGGAATTCGTTGGGATTTGTAAGAGTTGACATTTGCATTTATTGGAGTGCCTGCTACTGTTTGTCATTTCTAGACTGAGCCATTCATTTTGGAAGCATTCTAGCACTTCTGAAATGTATATTTTGCGAGCAGCTCCAATTATTTCTTGACTATATTTTTTGGGTATGTGTGATTTGAATATGTTATGTCATTTTATATGCTCGGTTGTCATTATATTTGAGAAATATTAAATATCAGATCTTGAATTAAATCTGGAATCTTGTAATATCCTCTTTCTAGAATAAAATTTGATAAGAAATAATATAAATAAATAAATAAATAATACTATAATCCATTATATAACGAAAGAATATAATCAATATAATATAATATAATATTATATGAATACAATAATATAATAATAGAAAATATAATCTATTATTAAATATAATTATATAATTATATTTTAATTA
>MU224731.1:549453-566768 GCA_018584345.1 Thuja plicata | reverse complement strand
ATTCAGAAAGGATTACATCTCTTACATTCATTGCAATTATAATCTGGAGCCATAATCTTGGGAGCTAGACATATACCGTGGAAATATAGTTGAAGTAGAACATGTATAATAGATGGAAAAGACACAGATGGAGACATCATAAATATCGTTGTGTTAACACGTACTCACTGCAAGAGATCTCTATCAAGTGTATGAATTACGGTTCATTAAACTACAGAACTGTTGGTGGCCCAGTAACAGCGATAGGGCTGTTCGATTTTAGATTAGTCGAAGTAGGAAGAGAATGCACAGTCAACAAGCATGAATAAATCCCAACATATCTACTCAGCCAATTAATAGGAAACACAAACAGCAGTTATAAAAGAACATAAGAACATAATACATTGAACAACCACTAATAAACAACTCAACTATAAAAGTGGCAGCAGACCATCATTGAGAGCAAAACAATACACAAAAGATTCATTATTTATCAGCAGTTCCATACTATTAAGGAAAGAAGTCCAAAGAGAGTGATTACTCATCGATGACTCATCAAGATGAGTTAATCACTGACTCACTGGTTTAAGAAAGGAGCACCATGTAGTTCTTAGATAGAAATGCAATAGGCTTATAAGATTATTGAAGTACAAAGTGGTGTGGATTGGGCCTTCTAAAGATAATCAATGGTAAAGCATAAGTTATCTCAACTATCATTAGGGAATATTTACAAGGACATTACGCTATAAGTGAAGTCATTGACTAGAAAGAAGTCTTTCATAATTAAAATTGAGAAATCAGTTCCAAAATCCTAGAGAACCATTGTTGGGACATTACAGTGGTAGCAGAACATGATCTTGCCATCATGTAGGGTATAGCGAGGAATCATTAAATAAAAGAGGCTATAAATCAGACTTGTGAAGAAGGATTCTACGCAGAAATAAAAAAGACTTTGAAATAACATGGACTATATCAAAGAAAAGTTTTGTGAAGAGTATATTGAAGAAAAGTTGTACGAGGAGATATAATCAATTCTATGACATGTTCACTGGCATAATAATAACAGAGTGAATAAGGGATTATGAAAAGATATTTCATATTGCCCATATAAATGAAAGAGGGTGTGATTAAGAACTATTCTCTCTAATCCTCAAATAAAGAGTTATCTTTCGGATCAACAAAGAGAAATTTCAGAGCAGATCAAAACTTACTCCTTGCTAATTATTTTGAAGAATCCTTGGGAGACAAGAGTTATATCAGAACTATCAAGTAAATTGGATACTAAGGCCTTGAAGTTAGACTGAAAACAAAATCAGGCGTTCGTAGTGAGTACCAAGAATGAAGGACATTCTTAGTAAATGTCAAACTAGAGACCCAAGATATTCTTGATAGAGGGCATTCTGCTGAATGTCGAGATTCCTATAGAGAATCCAGAGATCCAAGATATTCTTGGAAGAGGGCATTGGTAATGAATGTCGAGATTCCTAAAGAGAATCCAGAGATCCAAGATATTCTTGGTAGAGGGCATTTTTAGTGAACGTCACCATGCTTGGTAGAGGGCATTCTTAGTGAATGTCGGCCATAGAGAGCATTCTTGGTAAATTTTGGCCATAGAGGGCGTTCTTAGTGAACGTCGCCATGCTTGGTAGAGGGCATTCTTAATGAATGTCAGCCATAGAGAGCATTCTTGAGGAATGTCGGCCATAGAGGGCATTCTTGATGAATGTCGGCCATAGAGGGCGTTCTTAGTGAACGTTGTCATGCTTGGTAGAGGGCATTCTTGGTGAGTGTCAGAGCTTGATCAAGGACGTTCTTTGTGAGTGCCAGAGCTTGATCAAGGACATTCTTGGTTAAAACTTGATTAAGACATTCTTGGTTGATGCACACAGAGCAAAGCAACACTTAACAGAGAACATAAGTACTACAGTATATCAAGATAAGTTCTTGTTTTGAATTATTTGTTGATTTTTAAATTGAATATTATACTAAGCTTATATGAGTAAAGATATTGCAATTCTAATTTTGAACTTGAAATTGTTGTTTCAAGACTAAAAATGGTACATCAATCATATCATAAGGAGAGACCATTTAATTGCTTGAGGACAAACAATTTTGGGAAGGGCAGACTGTAATATCCCCTTTCTAGAATAAAATTTGATAAGAAATAATATAAATAAATAAATAAATAATATTATAATCCATTATATAACGAAAGAATATAATCAATATAATATAATATAATATTATATGAATACAATAATATAATAATAGAAAATATAATCTATTATTAAATATAATTATATAATTATATTTTAATTATATTATGTAATATTCCTTTTCTCAAATAAGAATTTAACAATAAATGATAAAATAGTAATAATATAATTGATATAGTAACAATCAACAAAAAAAAAATATAATAGATTATATGATAATATATTATTATTATATAATAATAATTAATAATATATTATATAGTAATAATTAATAATATGTTATTGATATATTATAATTCAATATATTAATAATCAACAACATATAATATTAATAATACATCATTTATTGATATAATAATAATTAAAGATCCAATAACACATAAATACGAAATATGTTTAGAAACTTAACTAAACATAAAAGATTTAAATACCCATACCGTCGACCATGGAGCGATGCAACAATTTACTCGCTTCCCTCGCCAAGATGCGCATGGACAACGTCGACATATATGAGAGGGGTCGGGCACACAAATGGAGAGGCAATCGATCAATTTACAGAGATCCAGTCAGCAGGTGAACACAGAGTTAGCGAATATGAAGGAACGATTATATTGTAGGGAGGATAATAATCACAGTTGAAGGAAAAATAAGATTAAATAGCAAGAGTCTTGATGAACGACAATGGAGAGACCCACAAATGAAAAAGACAGGTGATTTTAGACGGCAGACATAAAGCAACTTTGGCACGGAGAAAACATTATGCGATTATCCAATTCCTTGATAGAATGAATGACCAAACGCGGAGATGAGAGGAAATAGAGATTTGGAGGATGTTGGAATATGAATTGGCAACTATAATCCATAAGAAAATGCGAAGGCCAACCTAGATATATATAGCTACGCTCCAAATTCAGAAAGGATTACATCTCTTACATTCATTGCAATTATAATCTGGAGCCATAATCTTGGGAGCTAGACATATACCGTGGAAATATAGTTGAAGTAGAACATGTATAATAGATGGAAAAGACACAGTTGGAGACATCATTAATATCGTTGTGTTAACACGTACTCACTGCAAGAGATCTTTATCAAGTGTATGAATTACGGTTCATTAAACTACAGAACTATCAGTGGCCCAGTAACAGCGATAAGGCTGTTCGATTTTAGATTAGTTGAAGTAGGAAGAGAATGCACAGTCAACAAGCATGAATAAATCCCAACATATCTACTCAGCCAATTAATAGGAAACACAAACAATAGTTATAAAAGAACATAATACATTGAACAACCACTAATAAACAACTCAACTATAAAAGCGGCAGCAGACCATCATTGAGAGCAAAACAATACACAAAAGATTCATTATTTATCAGCAGTTACATACTATTAAGGAAAGAAGTCTAAAGAGAGTGATTACTCATCGATGATTCATCAAGATGAGTTAATCACTGACTCATTGGTCTGAGAAAGGAGCACCATGGAGTTCTTAGATAGAAATGCAATAGGCTTATAAGATTATCGAAGTACAAAGTGGTGTGGATTGGGCCTTCTAAAGATAATCAATGGTAAAGCATAAGTTATCTTAACTATCATTAGGGAATATTTACAAGGACATTACGCTATAAGTGAAGTCATTGACTAGAAAGAAGTCTTTCATAATTAAAATTGAGAAATCAGTTCCAAAATCCTAGAGAACCATTGTCGGGACATTACAAATCTTCAACAGTGTTTTTTTTTTTTGCTCATTATTTTGGGTTTGTAAAGGTGCTGCAATCTTATCATTTTATCTGCACTATTATTTCCATTGTTTGTATTGCAAAACAATTCAAAACAACTCGAACACAATAAAAAAAACTGTCAAAGCACAAACAAGATTGCATATTTAGTGGTATTAGAGCAAGTGGATCTTGCCATCTCGGAGGCTTTACTATGACAAAACTGAGACATGACAGATTGGGATAATTGCAATATACATTTCATTATTTTCGGCATAGTTCAAACCAAGATTTGAGGGAAGAAAAACAAAGAGCACACGCTATGGGAGATAGGGATGCCAGAGAAGGAGACAGATTCTTGAGAGATAGGAATGCAAGAGGACCAGACGAAAGATTTGTGAATTTGTTGGAATTTATAGCTAGGGGACAACAACAATAGAATGAGAGGATGGATTTATTAATTGAGATGACGGCTTGACATATTGGGTTGAATGCTGGTGCAGATGGTAACAATAATAAGGGTAATGGTGTCATGTCCCCTCCTATTGAGTAAACTTCCCAGGAGCATGGTTAGCCTATTTTCCCATCTCGGTACGTTAATATTTTAACTCAAGATGGATGTCAGGCAGTCACAACTCTTAATTGTGGTGATTCGGTGAAATATTAAAATTACTTGATGTTGTAATGGTTGTCACTTATAATATAAAGTTATATTATACATGGAAGTGACTCATAAAGTGCCTAATATTTATTTAATGCTATTGTGCGCTCCTTATGTAACGCTCAAGGGACGCCCATTTGAAATATATAAGCGGGAATATCATTTGGATGGGTAATGAAGATTTTTGATGAATTCAACTATTGTTGTCGTTCTGTGACTGCAATTTGTTCTAAAGACGAAACCCTTTAGAACTGTGATTGGACGCAAACCCAATCTTTGAGAGGTGAGTTCGCATCTAGACTTACCATTTGTGCGTAACTTGTTTGAAAGCTGCGATGGAGTTGAAGGATCGATACCAGGTGTTCTCTGTCGAAGATTAAGTTTCAAGTTCTTGGGTCAAGGATTGTGATCGGGTGGGGTGCCGTGTGTAATCAGTTTGGGATTTGGTGAGTTGTAAATAATATCTGGGCCTGGAAGTCATCATTAAAACTTGCGAGTTAGTTGATTCTAGATGACTACAATGGTTTTGTGTTGAGATTATTGATGGTTACCCGTCGTTGATTATGGGGTCCGAGAATGGTGTTCGTGGGTGGTGATCTTTGCGTCGTGAGGCATCTATTGTGGGCGTCGACACTCTTTGCTATAAACCTGAGCCACTCCACTAGTTTCGTCTCATCCTTTGCATGCAGTTGGTAACAGTACTCTCAGGAATGTTGCTGTGGAAATTTAGAGGCGCCATCCAACATTAAGAGGTACTGGTCATACCTACAAAATCGGCGATTGACAGTCCCAGGTGCTGTTATTTCCGCACCTTATTATATTTTCTGTGTTGGGATGCTTGGCAAAATCGCCAATTTGAAGGACTCTTGTCGGGTATAGTTTTGTTGTGTTACATTGCATGAACTTCATCTTGCATGTTTATGTTTCTGAATGTTACTGTGAACACCTTTGGGTGAATTGGTATAGACCAATAAACATTATTTCAATCTGGTGCTGAAAAGAGTTAGTATTTTCTTTTGTCTTGTTACCTATGCAAAGTATATTTTATGGAAAATTCCATAATGGCATTTGCAGATTGAACAGAAGCAGCAAATTTAAATTGAACTTAAACCCAATGTCCAAATAACTTTGAATCTTGAAATTCAAGATTATTGAGTTCAATCCATGTGGGACAGGCTTTTGGTGAAATAATTCTAGTTCCTAAGGAATTTTAAAAGGTCTAAACGAATTAGGGATATTACAGTGGTATTAGAGGATCGAACCTGCCAGCCTGTGTGTTACTTAAGATTTGAATGCAACATTATCAAAGAGAACCACATAAAGTTTGGAAACCACCCCTAATGCCAGAAGGCAAAACAACTTCAGAATTTATTGGGACTTCTCCTAGCTCTGATCAAGTTGCAGAGATGGGAGATAAAAGAGATAATAGTCCAGGACGAGATGAAGCTAGAGAAGTAAGAGAAACTTTAAGGGTATTCAAACAGACCAAGAATAGGTTGCTAATGTATTGCAGCAGCATATAGTAGCTATACAACAGTTGAATACAAGTCCAAGGAGGCCTCAAAGTCATCATAGTGAAGGAGGTAGTACAGTTGGTTTCCCTCGGGGTGTGAGAGCGCCTACACATTCATTTGATAGACCATTAATGCCTATTTTGCTGAGAATAATGGTGAAGAGGAAGTAGATAATGCTGAAGGAGCAGCAACTATTCCTGATAGTATTATGACGATGCATGATGAGTTGGATTTACTTCTAGATCATGTTAAAGTGGATATAAGTTTCATACAATACATGGGGCAGCGAAGAGAAATCTCTAGGACAAGGCAAGAAAGAAAGCCCAAAACCCAAAACAAGGATTTGAAACATGCTATGAACAAATTTTCTCTTCCTACATTTGATGGTAGTGGTAAGACTTCTGCCCGTGCTTGGATGCACAAGTTGGATACTTTCCTGACACTTAAGCCCACGCAGGAAACAAATGCTGTTAAATTTACTACAATGCATTTAGAATGGGCAGCATATGATTGGTGGTATCATGGTCTTGTGACACAAGATCATGGGTTGGTTAATTCATATGAGGATTTTACTAATAAATTGATCACTCACTTTGAGAGGAAGGACATAGAAGTCTTTTATAGAGAATTGGCTCAGTTGAAACAAAGTGGCTCATTAGATCCCTATTTTGATCAATTTCAGAGGATTTCAATTATGGTTCCTGATATATCAAAAAAAAGGAAAGTTAAGTTATTTTCTGAAGGGCTGAATGAAAAGTTTAAGGTATTTGTGAAAGTTCTGAATCCAAACACACTGCAGGAGGCTATTAAGATGGCCCATGATTTAGATACCTCATCCTCTATATTGTAGCCACCTAAAAAGCCTTTTAAAGGGTCAAAATCAAATCTGAAATCTACTAATCAGAATAAAAATACACCTTCCAGGATGGATATAGAGACCATAAATGAGTTAAGAAGGAAAAGGTATGTTTCACATGCAGGGAACCTTGGACCCCTGATCATAGGTGCCTTGGAAAAGGCAAGATTCACTATATTGAGGTTGTTTCTGATGGGGAAGGTGAGCAGAATGAGGACAACAGGTCTGAGGGCAGTGATAATAAGGAGAGTAATGAGCTGCCCATGGTGGAAAGAGGAGAAAAACATGCACCCGATCAGCCCCTTGTTACTATTGCTTCAATTTCGAGAGTACCTTCATACCATCCTTTCCACCTAAAAGGAGTCGTTAGAGGGAAGCGAATTGTTTTTCTTTTGGATACAGGAGCCACACATAACTTCATTAGTACACACATAGTAACAAAAAGAAGATTACAAGTGGAGGAGGTTCCTGAATTTGATGTTAAGGTTGCAGGTGGTGATCTTTTGAATTGTTGAGGGAAGATTCCACAACTTAGAATCCAGTTGGGTGATTACACATTAGTGGCTGATTTTTTTGTCATCGAGCTTGATGGATTGGATGCAATCTTGGGTATGTAGTGGCTTCAAACTAGTGGTAGGTACATGATTGATCATAATCAGAAACAGTTGGAATTCATGAGAGATGACCAACACGTAGTTATAAAGGCTATGCTAGAGGGTAGTCCTAGGATTGTTTCAGCTCATCGAATGGAGGCTATTATGAGACATGATGATATTGAATAGGCAACTCAGTGTTTTATATCTACCAAATCCACTTCTGATATGGGGCGACAACATCATATAGACATACAATCTGTGCTTGATAAGCTCAAGGGGTTTTTTGGAGACATTCCTCCAGGTAGACCAAATGATCGTGGATTTGAGCATGTGGTAGAGCTAGATGAGAGCACGAAGCCCGTTATTACTACTTATCGCCATCCGAGACATTTTAAAGAGGAAATTGAGAAAACTATTAAGGAATTATTTGCCATGGGCCATATTAGATCCAGTTCCAGTCCCTTTGCTTCTTCAGTGGTCTTAGTGAAGAAAGATGGTAGTCTATGGATGTGCATCGATTACTGTGCTTTGAACAAGAGAACCATCATGAACAGGTATCCCATTCCACGCATTGATGAGTTGTTGGATGAGTTGCATCTGGCAGTATATTCCTCAAAAGACAGATATGCATTTGGGATATCATCAGATACGTGTCCAAGTCGAGGATGTTCATAAAATAACATTTAGATGCCACTATGGAAATTTTGAGTTCTTAGTGATGCCTTTCGGCCTTACTAATGCACCTGCTACATTTCAGTCATGTATGAACCACATTTTTCGTAAGCAGTTGTGCAAGTTTGTTTTGGTGTTCTTCGATGATATCTTGATATTTAGTAAATCTTGGGAGGAGCACCTACGACATTTGGATGAAGTGTTGAACGTCATGGAGGAGCAGTCTTTATTCGCTAAGGAATCCAAATGCAATTTTGGTTTGACAGAGATCTTATACCTTGGGCATGTGATAGGGGCTAATGGGGTCAAGGTTCACCAAGAAAAGATACAAGCAATTTTAGATTGGCTACCATCGAGAAATGTTTACGATTTGAGAGGGTTCCTTGGGCTTTGTTCTTATTACAGGAGGTTTGCTAAGGGATTTTCTCAGCTTGCAGCCCCACTCACAAATCTTGCATGGAAGGGAGCTTTCAGTTTGTCCGATGATGTCCAGGAAAGATTTGACAGGTTCAAGAGGGTGATGAGTACTTGTCCAGTGCTAGCACTTCCGAATTTCTCTTAGCCCTTCGTACTTGTCCAGTATTAGTACTTGTCCAGTGAGACCACCTACTGCTGCATGTTGTCCCAGGAGCATGGTTAGCCTATTTTCCCATCCCGGTAGACTAATATTTTAATTCAAGAGGGATGCCAGGCAATCACAACTCTTAATTGTGGTGATTAGGTGAAATATTAAAATTATTTGATGTAATGTTTAAGTCACTTATAATATAAAGTTATATTATATATGGAAGTGAATCAAAAGGCACCTAATATTTATTTAATGCTATTGTGCGCTCATTATGTAATGCTCAAGGGACGCCCATTTGAAATATATAAGCGGGAATATCATTTGGATAGGTAGTGAAGATTTCTGAAGAATTCAGCCATTGTTGTCGCTCTGTGACTGGAATTTGTTCTAAAGACGAAACCCTTTAGAACTGTGACTGGACGCAAACCCAATCTTTGAGAGGTGAGTTAGCATCTAGACTTACCAGTTATGCGTAAGTTGTTTAAAAGCTGCAATGGAGTTGAAGGATCGATACCAGGTGTTTTGAGTTGAAGATTAAGTTTCAAGTTCTTGGGTCGAGGATTGTGATTGGGTGTGGTGACATGTGTAATTAGTTTGGGATTTGGTGAGTTGTAAATCATATCTGGGCCTAGAAGTCATCATTAAAACTTGCGAGTTAGTTGATTCTGGATTACTACGATGGTTGTGTTGAGATTATTGCTGGTTACCTGTCTTTGATTATGGGGTCCGAGAATGGTGTTCTTGTGTGGTGATCTTTGCATCATGAGGCATCTGTTGTGGGCGTCGACCCTCTTTGCTATAAACCCAAGCCACTCCACTGGTTCCGTCTTATCCTTTGCATGCAGTTGGGAACACTACTCTCAGGAATGCTGCTGTGGAAATTTAGAGACAACATCCAACATTAAGAGGTACTGGTCATACCTAAAAAATCGGTGATTGACAGTCCCATGTGCTATTATTTCCACACCATATTATATTTTCTATGTTGTGATGCTTGGCAAAATTGCCAATTTGAAGGACTCTTGTTGAGTATAGTTTTGTTGTGTTACATTGCATGAACTTCATCTTGCGTGTTTATGTTTCTGAATGTTACTGTGAGCAACTTTGGGTGAATTGATATAGACCAATAAACATTATTTCAACCTGGTGCTGAAAGGAGTTAGTATTTTCTTTTGTCTTGTTACCTATGCAAAGTATGTCTTGGAAAAATCCGTAATGCCATTTGTAGATTGAATAGAAGCAACAGATTTAAATTGAACTTAAACACAATGTCCAAATAACTTTTAATTTCGAAATTCAAGATTATTCAGTTCAATCCACGCGGGACAGGCATTTGGTCAAATAATTCCAGTTCCTAAGGAATTTTAAAAGGTCTAAACTAATCAGGGATATTACAAATGGAGGCAACAATGGTCATGGGGAGAATTTAGTACATGGTGGACACACCAATCAGTAGACTAGAACTATTAGCTCTAGACCACTTATATCCACCTTTCCACCTAGGCCACATATGTAGATGGATAATGAGGCAGACATCATTGAGTTGGAGAACCAATTTGAACAAGATTGGGAGAGTGTAGGCCCAAAGTTTTAGGTAGCCATATCTTTAAGAGATTACATGGATGTTAGGATGAAACATTGTAATGTCCCTTATACAACTCTTTTGTTCAGCAGCTCTGACTGTGACTTGGTTTGAATCACCTGCGACTACTGGTGCACTACACAGACAATGTCCGTATGGTGTAGGCTTCCATTTAGTGTCTGCACGGTAGTTGTTCTGTACGGTTTGTATGGTGATGAAATGATGCTCATGCAGAAGTGTGAAAGGGTCATACGGTGATGTGTGAGGGCCGTACGGTAATGGTAAGAGCCGTACGGTGGAAGGAAACCGAGGGTGACAGGAAATCATAGGTGACAAGAAGCTTACGATGACGGAAGTTGACGGAGACGGAGGACGACGGTGAGGGAAGTTGTACGGTGATGGAAGCTGATGGAGACAGAGGCCGACGGAGAAAGAGGCTGATGGTGACAGAGGTCAACGATGTTGGAAGCGGACGGTGACGGAGGTCAATGGTGACGGAAGCCGACGGTGATGGAAGCTGTACGGTAAGAGGTATGATGTCTCTAGCATTTGCCAATACAAAGATAAATGAGTTCGCATACACCAAACAATTAATAGAACTCCAGATCAATGAGATGAATGACAAATACCAATAGCGCCAGAAGTAAGTATTGTTTCAAACAATGAAAACACTTCAGATTTACCAGTATAGAGTAGAATAGAGTGAGGGATGAATCGCACCGAAACTGTGAAACAACAAATAGGGAGGATCTTTCACCTCCGAAATGGCTGACAACAAAACTTTAACTGGAATTTGCAATAGCAAATAAAATATCAAAATTCACATACATGCAACTACGTACATGCCGGGCATAAATACCCCTTCGGAGAAACTCTCGAGGGTTTATAAAAGAACGTCGACACGGTAAACACCTACGGAAAAGAAAAGATAAAAACAGGCCCCCCATTAATTAAAGGTCCTTAGTAATATTTCTTTTAAATAGGGACCAAATAATTAATTAATTTAATTAATTTATTCTCTATCGATTTGGGGACATTACAAATCCTCGCCGCTGAAAGATTGCTTTCCCTCAAGCAATCCGTCATCAAAACTCCAAGATCCCAAACTAAGTGCGGGCACCTATAACTGTATCCATTGAAACCCCCATGCCAAAACATGACCATGCGCACGCACTTGGAAGTAAGTGAGAAGAGTAAAGCTCCATCAAGATTTCGCTGTGCCACTCTGATATAAACGTCGCCATGCCCAGAGTCACCAGGATCCCACTGAAGCCAATCATCAAGTACATTGATGCTCAGATGCGAAGCCAAGCGCGAACGTTGGTCGCAGTTTTCTTTGAAATCTTCGTGCTGCTTCTAGATCACATGCACATAGTTGGATTTAATCAGGACAAGTAAACCATCATCAAGCTTCTGCTTCGCCACTTTGATATAAACATTGCCATGTTCGAAGTCACCAGGATCCCATAAAAGCCAAACATAAACCACATCAATGCTTAGATCCAAAGCCTTCAGGCTATGATACTCACCATCAACATTGCACAAGTAGATCTTGTTGCGTCTACTGGGAAGTCCTTCATATGAAGAAAATGTGGTCAGGCTGTTCTCATGCTTAACTAGAGGGCAATCACCAAATTCACACAACTACAAACATCCATCTGTAGAGTCGGTCTTTTTGCCACCTGTTGGAGGACCTGTTTGAGAACAATGATTCTATCTATGACTCCATAACATTATCCATGCACTCCTGTAGACTGTCCCTAACATGGCTTGCATACCTCTGAAATTCCACCTCAACACTGGTAAGCAGTTGCTCAAAGGCATCCCCCTCCAAACACTCCTTTTGTTCGTACCAATATGCTTTGTCACAGGACTGAATGTTGCTTTGCAACATCAATGCCAGATCCTACGGAGGAAAAAATGACCGTTTGTCGTACGGTGTGAAAGAATTGACAGAAAGCGTTGCTAGGAGGGGTCGTACGGTAGTACAGATCTGAATGTACAGTATGCCGATTTCGACGTACGACACTACTGTTTGCCCCTTGTTCAAGCCGCCAAGGTTGCTACTCGTCCGGATGGAAGCGGTATGTCATATGGTAACCAAGAACAGGTTGGGTGGTGCCTTTTGTGCCAGACCTAAACCGTACGGTAGTATTGAGTTGCCTTCGGATTGAGATCTCCTTCGGGCCGAGTCTTCCTTCGAGCCAAGTCTTTGGACTGAGCCTTCCTTCAAGTCAAATCTTCCTTCGGGCCGAGTCTTCCTTCGGACAAAATATTCCTTCCGGCCAAGTCTCCGTTCGGACCAAGATCTCCTACGGATTGAGTCTTCCTTCGGCTAAAGATTCCTTCGGGCCGAGATCTCTTTAGGGCCGAGTATTCCTTCGGGCCAAGATCTCCTTCAGGCCGAGTATTCCTTCGGGTAGAGGTCTCCTTCGGGCCGAGATCTCCTTTGGGCCGAGATCTCCTTTGGGCCAAGATCTCCTTGTGCTGAGCCTTCCTTTGGGACGAGATCTCCTTCAGACCGTGTCTTCCTTCGAGCCGAGATCTCCTTCAAACCGAGTCTTCCTTCGGGTCGAGATCTCCTTCGGGCCAAGCCTTCCTTCGGAATGAGATCTCCTTCGGGCCAAGATCTTCGGGTCGAGCCTCCCTTCGGGCGGAGATTTCCTTCTACTGCCTATCATCAATCACATCGATGCCCGGACTTCCTGCACCCCTGTCATCATGCCATTCAATCATTTCCCAAGAATGGTCTAGAACCTCTAAGCTCATGTGCATCTGTAAATCCTCATGTGACTGGAACGACCCTGTGATCATGCCTTCATCCTCCTTATGTATTGCATCACCCAAAATGTTGTCACCAACTTTTTCCCATCTGTGTAACTGAGATATTAATTTTTCTTCACAATGCTTGAATACTTTATTGATCAATCTACACGCCGCCATAGAAGGAACACACTCAAGTTTGCGAACAACCCATAACATAGATATGACAGGTTGGGATATTTCCTCCATCTCTTCAATGCACAAAATCATAAGGCTCTCCATAGCAACCGAAACCTTAGTACCATGATGTTCCTTGATTGTGACTAAGAAATGATGAAACATATCATGGATAAAGTCTTGCAGCTCTAGCTCTAAGAGGAGGTTACTTCTTTTACATTTGCACAATTCTCCAATATTATAAATCTCCTGCCAATTGGATCACTACTGATATCATCCAGGCTCTGAAAGCTGTCAACGATCAAGTGCAATATCTCTATCATGGTCATCGTCATATGGTGCTCGAGGAGTCGAGATTCTCAAAATCTCACTTAGACATGCTACAGCGGCCAACTTGATTTCCTTGTCACGGTGTCTCAACAAACTAGGTTGTTTTAAGGCGACCTTAATTGGAGCAAGGATCTTCTGTATGAATTTTGAAGGTGATTGGTCCACCTTACCCAAACAAACTTCAAATATATCTAGAGGAAGGTTAATACCATCACTGAGTTCCTTTCCTATCTTTTGTATTGCCTTCAACCACTACTCTCCATCGCTAGTGGGCACCATAGTGTGATTTAGATCCCAAAATCACTTAATCATCCCAACAGGCTGACAAGATCATTAGCTCTGATACCACTGTAATCTCCCTTATACAACTCTTCCGTTCAACAACTCTGACTGTGGCTTGGTTTGAATAACCTTTGACGGTTGGCACACTACACAGACAATGTTCGTATGGCGTAGGCTTCCAGCTAGTGTCTGCACGGTAGTTGTTATTCTATACAGTCCGTATGGCGATGCAATGATTCCCGTGCGAAAGTTTGAAAGGCTCGTACGGTAATGGTAGGAGTCATACTCTGGCAGGAAGCCGGGGGTGACAGGAAGTCGTAGGTGACAGGAAGCTGACGGTGACGAAAGTCGACGGAGACGGAGGTCGACGGTGACGGGAGACTGACAATGAGGGAATCCGACAGTGAGGGAAGTCGTACGTTGACGGAAGCCTATGGTGATGTAAGTTGACGGTGAGGGAAGCTGACGGAGACGGAAGCCGACAGAGACGGAAGCCGACTGTGACGGAAGCTGATGGTGATGGTAGCTGTATGGTAGGAGATATGATGTCTCTAGCGTTTGCCAATACAAAGATAAATGAGTTCACATACACAAATAATTAATAGAACTCCAAATCAATGAGATGAATGCCAAATACCAATAAAGCCAGACGTAAGTCTTGATTCAAGCAATGAAAACACTTCAGATTTGCTAGATCCGAAACAAGCAATACAGAGCAGAATAAGGCGAGGGATGAATCCCACCGAAACTGTGAAGCACCAAATAGGGAGGATCTTTCACCTCCGAAATGGTTGGCAACATAACTCCAATTGGAACTCGCAATAACAAATAAAATATCAAAATTCACATACATACAACTACCTACATGCCGGGCATAAATACCCCTTCGGAGAAACTCCCGAGAGTTTACAAAAGAACACCGACATGGTAAACACCTACGGAAAAGAAAACATAAAGATGGGCCCCTCATTAATTAATTAAAGGTCCTTAATAATATTTCTTTTAAATAGGTACCAAATAATTAATTAATTTAATTGATTTATTCTCTATCAATTTGGGGACATTACAAACACAGGCCTCATATTGATGGTAGAGTACAAAATTATGATTTGCAGATAAAGGTAGGCAAGATCAAACTATCTTATTGTGATGGGTCTGGGAAGACCATAGCTAGAGCATGGGTACGGAAGGTGGATAATTACTTTCAGCTTAATCCGTTGTTGGAGGAGGATGCTATTAAGTATGTAGTGATACACCTAGATGGTATTGTACATGAGTGGTGGCATCCACGGGATGATTACCATGGGTCATGATAGGATCACTTCTTATGTTGAGCTCATAAAGAGACTAATCAAGAGATTTGATAGAGGATCCAAAACTCCATTTTAAGGAGTTAGTACAGTTGTAGTGGATTTCAGTGGATGCATACATTGTAAACTTTCAGAATTTGTTCGTCTTGGTAATAGACATAATTTCAGAGAGGAGACTTGTGGTACTCTTTATGGATAGTCTATCAGATCTATTGAGAGTCTAGATCAGAGCTCTCAACCCACTTACTTTGGAGGATGCCATTAAAAAGGAAAGAGATATGGAGGCTTCTACATCTAGAAGAAAATTTTAATCTAAGTGCTTTCCTTCAAAGAAAGACAGAGATAAGAAGCTATTTCATAAGGAATCACATCAACCATGAAGTGATTCAAAGAGATTGGACAGTAGGTAGTTAAATGACCTTAGAAGAAGGAAATTGTATTTCCATTGGGTAACATACCAAACCTAACTACCAGATAATAAAATCAAATAATGAACATGGCAAATAAAATTTTTCTTTTATTCTTAATAATAAAATTAACCGCTATCCTTTTCACATGAACATGAATAACTAAACATTCGTTCACTAATTGAAAGAGATAAATATTTCTCGAATAACTAACTTCATATGAAAGACAGTTTACTAACAATTTCCATATCTCTAATGCCGAAAGAAACACTCAATAACTAATTTCACATGAAGATGAAATTAACAATTTTTCCATTTCTTAATTACTGAAACAAAGAAAACATTACTTGAAATAACTGCAAAGCATAAACCATAGAACCTGATAAGCTTGATCGTTCAATCTTTGTTGTCCTAAGCTTCGGAGCTCCTCAGGGGAGAGAGTATCATCGAGGGTTTTTGCCACCCAACCATTAATCTTACGATCATGACTTGACAATCGCCCTCACAACTTCCACACGGAAGTGGTCCGTCCCTACCCAAAGGCATGCGAACATGGACTTCAATTTTCCTTGCCATCTGAGACTTGGTGCAGATTCCACAATTGTCATAGCCAATCAACCTATAGACATCTTTGCCTATTAGGGTGACCTTCCTACCTAGACAATGCCATACTAGTTCTAGTGACTGACGGTTACTATGAGTAGCATAGTACCACCTTGGCCAAGCTTTTATTTATGCTAGCACTTTACTTCATGTATCAATGTCACCACCAAACTCGTATCATTCAGGCCTTTAGACTCTTTAGGGTCTTCTGGACCCATTTGGGACTTGCTGTCCATTTTAAGCAATAAAGGTCTATTGTCCTAAGAGTGGTAATGTTGATGTGAGTTTCATGACTACGCCAACATGGAGGATGAAACACCAAATATCCAATCCCTTCTTGAACAAAGACATCACGTATGCTAAAGATTCAAGAAAGATCATAGAGGCTACTCCAAGGTCCCTATTTATGTTGGACACAACTCTGTAATGTCCCCTTTTCGGGGCACATTATTTCATGCCTTTTAGTTAGCCTTTTCATCACAGTCCAGTGGGCTAACCGAGGCTTGGCAGGGGAGTAGAGGGATGTTTGGCCTAGAAGTTTTCATTTTCAGGCCAATCGGAGCAATTTCCACAAGGTTTCCAGGGTGCTTACTGTTATCCAAAATCCAATCATACAACAAAATAGGCACCAAAACAGAAATTTGCATGTTTATGTTACCCAGTTAAAACTATTTTACAGTTTTTGATGATTTGCATTCACTTACTACATTTATTATCAGATTTTCATGTACTCTAAGTATTGATCAAATTATTACATATTCAAAATTCATCATTGATCATTACATTGTGCATTCATAAGAATGTAGTACAGATGTCCTTTGATTCATATTTTATGTTTCAATAAACATAGTACATTGCAAATGAAAGTAAACAACTGAGGTATGGAATAGGGGTCCCATGCATTGCCTTGTATTTGTCTTGTATCTTCTAGTATTTTGGTCATGTCCCCATCTGCATTCTAGGTCACTCCCGAGTCTCCATCAGCATTCAGGTCCTTAGGGCAAGTATCTGCATAAAAGAGAGAAAAAGAAGATGGTTAGATCCTGATGGATCTAAGCAATGCAAGGAAAGAATTACATAC
>MU224731.1:521701-545792 GCA_018584345.1 Thuja plicata | reverse complement strand
GGTTAAAGATTGTGACCACCTGTTGGATGTCTTTAGCAATTCATGTAATGAGGAGTCATGTGACTTCTTTAGCAACACCTCACTTATGTATAATGCTGATTTGGATGACCCATTAGATAATGCATCCATAAATGACAATGATGAGAAGCATGCTTTGAAGAGTCAGTTGAAAGTCAATAACGATGCTATTACTGCAGCTCTTGTTCACCATGATAGCACTCATCAGATTATTGAGGATCTTTACAGGAAAGCTCAGAAAGAGACAGGACAAGGTGATATAAGGATTGGATCTTATGTTGCTGATTTACAGGGGGTCAAAACAACATTTGAGGTTTGGCAATCAGAATATCTATGTTTACTGTCGGACCGCGACTATCTGTTACAGGTGGTAGAAAATTATGCTGAGCAGTTGAGGAAAAAGGATGATGAGGCTAATAAGCTCAACAGAGAGCTTAATATTGCTCAGGAAACATTGGAGCACACACATCTTGCTCTTAAGGAAGCAAGAAATCAGATTGTTGCCACTAGTCAGTACAGGGAACAGGACGACAGGGAAAGGTCCGAATTCTTTCAGGAGGTGATACAGGAACTTGATAGCATACAATAGACCTATGACTTGGATAGCTGTCTCAAAAGATCTTTGGATAATCCAAAGTTTCTTTATGAGTTAGATAACTTTCAGGCGATCGACAATTTCTTGTTTGAGATGGATGCTGATTTGACATTTGATAATCCTTTCTTTGAGTTAGATGAGGAAGGTATTTCCTATCGCCATGACGAGGATGAGGTTGATTGCAGAATTCAGGATCCAGGTTCAGTTATTAGAGGCGAGTCTTGGTCACCAGGTTGGAGTAGCGGGATGAGCTCAGTTACTGAGCAGTGTGGTTTTTACACCAGCAGTCCAGGATGGGCAGTTATTTCTTGTGGCATGATGGGTGATATGCCTTTCCTTGCACTACCTTTCGTTGATGGTGAGATGTCTCGTGTTGGCGAGCATCCCTTGGATCATTCCTCTTTCCACACAGCCACGACTCCTCTACATAATCATACTGATTCATCCAGTGCCTATGGTAATTCTATCTCCACATATTTTAGGCATGATGAAGATGATCGGGTAGAGCTTATTCAGTACGGGGTTATCGAGCTTGGTATGATGATTATGCTAGTTGGGGTGAATTTTTCACACCATGGTGTACATTGTATGACTCCAGGTATTGAGAGATAGTTATGGAATCCTTATGCTGATTCAGGAATTCCAGTAGAGTTGGTTAGCGCATTGCATGTTGGCCACATTGTATGGGATGCAATCTATTTTCCATTTAGCCCACCTACAGAGAACTTTCTTTTCTGATTATTGCAGAGGTGTGGGGTGAGTGTTTGGTTTGGTACGCTTCCTTGCTTGCAAGTGGAAGCCTTGTCCGGTAGTCTGGATACCTTGCCTCTTCAGTACAATTTCCAGTTCGGGCGACGGACCAGAGAGGCAGTGTTATGGCAGTTGGACATTTCTAGTGATTCATTGAGTATGGGCATAGGGCGTCAGGATATTTCAGCCAGCTAGGGAGATGGATGACCCTTTTGCTTATGGTATCCACGAGGGGTGTACTCATGGGTGGTATTTGTTCAGGGAGTCGACTGGTGTGAGGTTTGGTTTCCCCTGCATCTGATCATAGAGGTGTTGGTGATCTCAGTTGGAGTGAGGTTCTCAGTTTGGTTGAGGACTTTCTCACAGATGATGGCGGTGCAGGGCAGATTGGTACGACTGATCCTGCAGTGATTTGGGATCCTGGCATTAGACTGGTTGTTGTTTTGTTGCTGTGTGAATGGCTTCACAGGTCAGAGCATAATATTTGCTTCAGTTTCACACGACAGATTGGTGGAGCAGCTTCCCTGAGGTTGTTTTGGGATCTAGGTATTATGATCACATCATGCAGATACCGATTGCTTGAAGGCAAGCAATCTCTGGGAAGGAATGATTTGTAATGTCCCCTTTTCGGGGCACATTATTTCATGCCTTTTAGTTAGCCTTTTCATCACGGTCCGGTGGGCTAACCGAGGCTTGGCAGGTGAGTAAAGGGATGTTTGGCCTAGGTATTTTTAGTTTCAAGCCAATCGGAGCAGTTTCCACAAGGTTTCCAAGGTGCTTACTATTTATAGTAAGTCAGCAGAACTAAGTTTTCCTAGCATTTCAGTAGTGGACTTGGAGCGTCTCGCCAAGAGCTTTCCGGCAAGCTATCATACGTCTTCATCCGAGTTTGTTTGGCATACCGTTTTAATGCCAGAAGATTCCTTACTTTATTTCATTGTCACTTTATAACTCAGCGGTTATATTTATTTAAAAGTGGCTTTAAGTGGAATATGAAGAGACAAAGTGGGGAAACTGAAGAGCCATAGCTGCAGCCTTAAAAGAAGGCTTGGAGTCTCATTGAGGCATGCTTAGTTTTATGAATTTATTTCCCTTGGAGAATCCAGAGAGCTTTAGCTTTCGATTCTGAAACCTGAGGATAGAAACCTTCAGGCTTTCTCGGTGGATTGGACGGAAAACCAGTTCATCTCCGGTATGATGTTCAAACCACTTGTGCTCATCAAAACCATAAATAATGCAAATCAATGAACATGAAGTAGTTGAAGTGTTTGCAAATAGGCCAAGACTATCTTACCAATAATCACCAAAAGGTATGGACACTAGTTTCACCATGATGCCAACAACAATATCTTCCATTAAACTATCCAACTATGTGTCTTGATTTTTTTGGATTTAACTATGTGAACCATTTTTATCATCAATGTTTCAGATCATGCTCCATGATCCATCATTAGGATGAGAAAGTTTCAAAAGAGAATGAAAAAATGCAATAGATCTAGGAGACTGAAAGGATAAAACTATCCAACTATTTTACACTTCTAATCTACTTCAAAAAATTTAAATTGAGGAATCAAGAAACCATACAACACTCCAAAATAGCTTAAGCAATCCACCATGATACCAACAATGAACTTGCAATTATCTTGGTAGCGTTTAGGCAACAATTTCTTCAATTCTCCCTTTTACAAATGACTTGAGGTAGCCTTTTATAGAGGCTTCAAGTACAATGAATGGCTAGGACTGATTTGGAATCAATGGCCAAGATTATGCCAACACAACCCTCATGTAACTACCAGCTACCAGCATTAAATGCTTGACCAATTACCAAAAAGCACCACTTTGTGGGCCAATGAGAAAATTATATAGCTTTAAGAACCAATGAGAAAATTGGTTAGGTAGAGACATTAGGTGGACTCCACATGTACACTTGGAATGATTTGATTGGATGTTCTTGAACACATGGAATTGGAATATTTTGATTGGTTGAAGATGTGTGGGCACTACCTCAACATGCTTATCGTGTAGATTTGATCAATTCCTTAGAGATGAAATATCTTTTGATACTCAACATTATTAAGCCTTAGATTGATTGTGATGGCTGATATTCCCAAATTGCTTCATCTTCATGTAGTCTTGATGCCATCTTGATGTCTTGTCCTTGTTCTTTCACTTGTAGAAGTAATGATGTAAGTGCTTCATGTAGTTGAACCATTCCAATTGAACTTGGATTTCCAATGGAAATTCAAGTTTGTGATGATCTCCTATTGTAGGCTTGTTCATTTCCTTGTACAACTGGTTCTTTGAATTTTGTTTTGGTGTCTTGAACTTGATCTTGGAATATCACTTTGATCTTTGGCCTCAAACCATCTTGACTTGGATCTTATCTTGAATCCTCCTTTGTTCGAAGTTCAAACCTTAAAATGCTTACCATTGACAACCGCTCGTGCTCATGAAATAGCCAACCTGATTTGAATCTCAACTTGCGTCTCTTTGACTTCAGAGCACCTTTCTTGCTTGATGAACAACTTGTGGTTTGATGTTGCTCGAGGTCTCCGTGCCCTTCTCAATGTTAAAATTATGCTCGCACTTGAACCACTTAGCTCCTTGCTACCTCCATTTTGAAAGCTGCCTTGAACCTTGTCCTCCACGTTTAGCCACCATTTCACCTTGCAAAACAACATCATTTTGTTAAACATTTGAATTCATATTTTTCATATCAAGTCAAAAGGCTATTACTAAGAATCCAAATTCTAGATGAAGATATTCTCTCTGAGCATAGCCTTGAATTCAACATGAAAGATTGAATCTTTTACTTCAAGACCTGATTACAATCTAAACAAAATGAAGATTTCAGATTTAAACATTTCAATCATTAATCCTATCAGGGTTGAATTCCTTCATTCAAAATGCATTCACAACACTCTACCATCATATACCTCACTTCTGCAATGAAGACTCTGAGTTTTCAACCCTGGTCTGAAATGTTTCAATCTCCTAAAAGGTTTGATCACTTTCAGATTTTGAAATTTTAACATGTTTACATAATTCACACCTAGTTAAGTCTGATTTCTTTTGACAAGATTTGGGTCTGCACTATCGATCTGGTCTTATCTCCATATTTGTCCAAGTCTGATTTCAAACAATATCTGATGTCTTTCACAAATTTGATCTGCTCAATTGCAATTAGCTTCTTAAGCAAGGTCGATCTGCTCTTATCAACACCCAACTTACATAGGTTTTAAGGCTAAGGGAGGTATCCCTTTGTCTAGGCTGATCTGGCCTTATTTGAACAAATTCAAATAATTGAACTAGTTTTGCCTTTATAATTATGCCAGCCTCATTAATTACATGCTCTTGATTAAATAATGATTAAACTTGCATTTAATGATCAATTTCTGATCATGGCTGACTTGCTTGGATTATCTTTGATCAAATTTTAGTTGCCAATTGAGCATAGGGCAGAAATCATATGGGCGTTTTTCAATGTCATTTTGGATCGGATTTCACATGTTAGTTGGGCGTGATGCCTTGTTCAAATCAGAATTCTCTCATGCGTTGGGCACAATGACTTGTACTTGGAGTGGATTTTGACTAAGTGCTGGGTGCAATGCATTGTCATTTTTGGAAATCTCATGATGGTTGGGCACAATGCAAGGTATTTTGGAGTGGAAATCACACCATAGTTGGACACTTTTACTTGCACTTTTCCTTGTTCAGGTTGGAATTTGCCCCTTGATTGGGCACTTTGCCATGCACTTTGCCTGGTCAAATCATAATTTATATGGTAATTGGGCACTGTGCCTTGCGCTTTCAACTCGGATTTTGATTTCATATTGGGCTCGAACTTGATCTTGCCCTTGGAATTGGACTTGTATATTGAGCAAACACTTAATGCCTGGATTTCAAATTTCGATTTAGTTTGGGCTCGACCTCTTGAAGGCTGATTGGAATCGACATACTAGTTGGGCACAATGACTTGTCATTTGTTTGTCAAACCCTTGGGTTTGACTTGAACATTCTCACAAAATGGCTAAGTGAAGATCCAACTCTAATTCTTACCCAAACTTCAAAAACTTAAAGTTCTTTCCTTGATGATCCTCAATCCAACCTTCATATTTCTCTTTGCTGTTCACACAAACTTGATCAAAAAATTTATGTCCTTGATCGTGCTTGGTTCAAGTTGGAAAATCAGTTTCTCTCTCTTCCTAAGGCTCAGGCGTCTAAGGATTTGAACTTAGATATTTCAATTGAAAGCACTCTCCTGTAAGACATACCTTGACCAAAACTTGAATTTCTAAAGACTTGCATGACTCCGCAAAGCTTCAAAATGCTGCCAATCTAACCTAAAGCCTACACCTACTAACAACAAAAGCAAAAAGAGGGGGTCCTCATTTGCAATGGGGTGATGGTGTGAAAAGGTCACAACAGGTAACACACTGGCATAAAGAACTTAGATGGCTTCCAAGGATCATGACCAATCTTACAGGGAATCCCTCCCCAACAATTGACAGTTGTTATAAACATTAAAGAATGATTGACCCATTTTAATTATTTTCTACCTTCCTAGGATAGAAATGGAAGCCTTCCCATATTGCAGCTACACTTATAACTAAACAGGCTTGATCTAGAATAACAAGATGATTCAATGTTCTTATTGATGACATACTGTCATATTTTACAATGATCAGATTTTATCCATCCAAAGGATTGTTCGTTATTCATGGGATCTGCAGTATTATTAAGCTATCAATTTATCATTGCAGATTTGATTAAAGGTTATGTATTACTCCATAGACGACCACAGTGAATTTCTAAGAATGGTTTAAACAGATAGCCAATTCATAAGTAAGTTGCAAGTTCGTATCTGTTATATAGAATCATATGCTATATGCTTATTCCTAAAGTTACTTAGATTCATATCATGTTCAAAAGGATACTTGGTTCTATTTCAGAAAACAGTCTCATAAAGACATAAGATTCATATCTTAATGACAGATTTTCTCAAAAGGTATACTGATTCGTAATAGAAATATAGATTCGTAAAGACTCATGGATTCACATTTTTAATACAGAATTCCCATCGTTGTACGGATTCATAGTGGAAATGCAGTAACGACATCATATTCATAAAACAAGCTCGAGGAACTCTTGCATAACAAGCTCTATTGACAGATTTATTAATCATTAATATATCAGGGCTGACCAAGGATATAGATTTGGGGTGATTACTAATTCTAGATTGCTTTCTCATTTAATGTTATTAAATCAGATTCACGGCGATTCCTTTCTCTTAGTAGATTAAGTTCCTTTTATAGATCAGAATAGATAATTAACCACTAGATTGTAATCCTTCCGGTTGTTGTCAGGTAAATTAGAAGTTAAACAGTTGGTCCGTCCGAGGGAGTTACACAAATGCGACGGTTCGCCTCTCATCCCCTCAGACACTATATGTATGTTTTCTTCTCTTTGAGCAAGGAGGTGCTAATTATGATATGCGGAAATACATTTGTACATGATGATCAATCTATGAATATAATGCTGTTATGTTCTCTATACTTTCTTTGTTAAGAACTTACTTTCTGTATGCAAATAGTCTTTGTTACCCCACGAGGGTAAACATTTGGCGCCATTACCAACCGAATCTGGCAAGTGACGGAATGAATGGTTAAATGGGACTACCATTCGAGGAGAATATCAATGCGATAACCAATGAAGAAGGAATTACAAAACTTTTTGAAGGGGAGCATGCTCTGAAAATAGACTTTCGCATTCTATTTCAGGCAGCCATTGAAACGTTCGTACGAAGGGAAGCCGTACAAGAAGAAGTTGCCGAAGGAACTGTGTGGGACGCACTGAACGTCACTCCCATCGCAAATAGGCTGTTGCATCTATTACCCTGTCTGTTGGCGCAGGCAACCATTGCCCAGAGGAACCGAAGGGAGGACGTAGAGGGTGAACAACGCCGACAACGAATCCAGAGGAACTTCGCCGAAAACAATCGCCGCGAGGAAGAAGAGCGCGATGGCAATCGGCGAAGAACGAACCCATGAGCTTTAAGCCTGAGGAAGGAATAAAAAGAACACTGTAAAACCCATAATAACAAGATCACACAGTTGATTTGTTGTACGAATACATGAATAAATAAAAAGTGTTCTATGTTATGTTTTATTAAGATGTTTGGATAGAATTGATGCCCAATCTCTTGAATAAAGATAGAAATAAAAAGGAACAACCGAATGCCTCGGAGGCTACACATGAAGCTCTAATCCTTGCCCAGCAAATAGAACGTTGACGACGGTTCAGACAACTTGCCGAGGGACAACCTGCCGAAGGGTTAACTGAAGGGACCACGGAGGTGGTACCGAAGGTAACCACAAAGGAGTCACGAGAGGTGTCACAACCGAAGAACACTACCGTTCGCCAAAGCACCAATGGGTAAGGAGTGGTGAAGAGTTACTCGAGGAAAAACGACAAAGGTTGAATCCGATCAAGGAAACATAGGAAGAGTTTCGAAAACTGTCCTTGACACCAAGGATGAAGGGAACGAAAAGCAAGAGTGAAGAAGGACTGAGTGACTGGAGGTGCCGACTATGCACAAGCGCTAGACAACCAAGACACTCTATTTGACCCGGACACCAAACACAGGAAGACAATCGGGTAGCCAAAACGTGGTAACCGCCACATCACAGTACAATACCGGCAACCCAGGTGGACAGACACAACCCCCGCCACTTAACCACAGGGGCCACAACCGATGCAATAACCGGTAGTGATGGCCTCAAATAAAGAGAAGTTGCCCAAGTTCACGGGCCAGGCGAAGGAGGATCCGGTCCGCCATTGCCAAACCTTTGAAACCATATGGACCGCCAACAGAGTCACCAATCGGGACAAGTGGGTTAGACAGTTTCCTGCCACATTAAGGGAAGGGGCTATTGACTAGTACTCCGATGTGGATAAAACTGGTTTGACGACATGGGGGTAGTGAAGAAAGAGTTCCAAACGGAATTTAAGTTGCTAAGAGATGACAGCGAGATCCTTGCCGAGATCTACAACACAAAATAGACGAAGATTGAGTCTGTTAGAGCCTACGGGCACTGACTGAAGGAACTAATTGGCAAAATGAAATCTGCCCTAGCCGACGAACTAAAGAAGCGATGGTTCAAGACTTCCCTCCGAAAGAAAATGAAGATCGTACCCCCGACATCGTATGATAATGAATAGAACCGTGCAATGGATCTGGAGAGCGAATGCAAGACCTCCAAGAAAACTAAGTCCTTGGATGATGAGTCCTCGGAGGAAAGTAGTAAGGACGAATCAAGTAAGAAAGTACATGCTTTACAAAAAGACCTCCAGAAGATGATGAAGGAGCTTAAGGCAACAAAAGGAGGATCAAGCAAAACTGAGGAGGATGAGGTGTGGTGTACGGACTGCATGGAAGCTAGACACACAAAAGGTTCTTGCTCGAAGAAATCCTTTTGCGACATCTGCCAGATTGCGGGACATTCCACCAAAGAATGCCCCTATAACCTGAGGGCCACGAATCAACAAGTCTTGTTCACGCCGGAGCAACCTTCCACATCTGGAACCGACGGTCAACAAAATAATAATAATAGAACATCATCCAGCGGCTACAGAAATCACAGACGAGGAGGTAGAGGAAATAACAATAACAACCGCCCTTGGATCTAGTATGATGCGAAGGGAAGGCCAATGATACAATGCAGAAATTGCAACTATTGGGGACACTTTGCTCGCAATTGCCATGAGGAAACTCCCCCACAAAAACTATGTAGGTGGTGTGGACCGGGGGACCACGAGGAGGTCAACTGTCCGAAGCCTGGTTGCAACTACATTGAATTGGAAAGAAGAGATACGGAGGAAGACATCCTAGCAATTACACGAGCACAAGCAAAGAAGGCCACTTATCCTGACCCTCGTACGGAGAAACAAAGAGTACTCGAGGCGAAGACGGAGATTGAGAGGGAATTGCAGGCCTGAATGGACCTAGAGGATACCTTCGACACTTCTACTCAAGCCACGACAGAACAAAACATCCTGAGGCAAATAATGCAATTGGAGATATCGGTGAAAGTCAAGGACCTACTCGGAACGATACCGCATCAAAAAACAACCATGTTTACCAATCAAACCATCTCAACAAGTACATTGGAACGAACGAAGGTTTGTGGCGGTTCCGCAGCGGACCCAATGATACTGGCTATAAACAGTGGGCGAAACCCTGTAGTAGTCGAGATGGGTATCTTGGGTACCATTCTCACTAACACAATTGTCGATGGTGGATTAGGGGTGAACGTTCTACCCAAGGACACTTGGAAGAGTCTCGGGAAACCGACGTTGTGGCCTTCGACCTTCAACTTATTAGGGGCTGACCAACATGACATCAAACCCCTCGGAACCTTGATGGCACAAGAAGTAACCATCGGGACACAATCGTTTACCTTGGACTTCGTAGTGATTCCTATGAAACGGAAAGGGTAAGACGCCATCCTAGGGAGAGGGTGGCTGGTGGCTGCGAAAGCAAATCACAACTGGAAGAAAAACAATTTATCATTCGAGGGGGTGGAAAAATTTGTGGTCGACCTCAAGATGCAAATGGTAGGAGAGGAAATGGCATCTTCCCTAGGCTCTGAATCCGACAACGGAGTATATGAAAGGACAGAGAGTATGGAGCCCAATGACGAAGGGGTACTAGAATTGGAGGATGATACAGACTCTATGGATGACCTATTTCATTGGCAAATGAGTGACTATGAACTATTCCCTCAATCTTGTAATGTGCTGCAGATTGAAGAAGATCCAAACGAGTTCCCTCGGGAATACAAAGAAGGAGAAGCTTGAATCAAGGAGAGTCCTGCCTGTCAGTTCTCCAAGGATGAACCGATCCGATACAAAGAAGCGAAGCTGAAGGAGATTAATCTCGGAGATGAGCAGAACCCAAAAATCATCCTGATGGGGGATGACTGGAACCCAGTATTAAAGACGACAACATTCAAAATCTTTACAGTGTACAAGGACGTGTTCACCTGGACTTACAAGGATCTGAAGGGTGTACCTCCCGAGTTATGCATGAACCAAATTCCTCTGGTTCCCGGAGCCCAACCTGTACGAAAGAGGTCGTACAGGATGAACAAGAATTATGCTGCAAGGGTTGAGGCTGAAATTGAACGGACCTTGGAAGCAGTTATCATCTTTAAGGTTGACACAAGTAAGTGGGTTTCCCCCATTGTGATATCCTTAAAGAAGGAAGCCAACCATATCCGCATTTGCATAGATTTTCGATGCCTCAACGCTGTGACAATTAAGGACCCATTTTCCATTCCGTTCACTGATAGTATATTGGAGGAAGTAGCCGGCCACGAGATCTATTCATTCATGGATGGGTTTTTTGGATATAACCAGATATCCATTGCGGAGGAAGACAAATTGAAAACAACCTTCGTAGTGGAGGATGGTGTATATGCATACAATCGAATGCCCTCCGGCCTTTGCAATGCACCGGTGACCTTCCTGCAAATTATCTTACATAGAACTTTAAAGCATTCTTGGATGATTGGTCCATATTCAGTGGGTAGGACAAGCACATTGCGGCTTTGGGGGAGTGCATGGAACGGTGTCGGCGAGCCCGTATGACACGTAACCCAAAGAAGTATCGGTTTATGGTGCCACAAGGGAAGTTGCTCGGGCACATAGTATGTAGGGAGGGATTAAAAATGGGCCCCGCCAAGGTACGGGTAATAGTAGAGACGAAGGCTCCTACAGACGTGACTGGCGTCAAATCTTTCCTAGGCCATATCGGATACTACCGCCGATTCATCAAGAATTTCACATGAATTTCATATCCCATGGATAGGCTCACGAGGAAGGGACAGCCGTACGCTTGGCAGAAGGAGAAAGAGGAAGCCTTCGTGGATTTGAAAACAAGTTTGTTGGGTGCTCCTATTCTTGCATTCCCTAATTTGGACAAAGAATTTCATGTGCACGTCAATTCATCAAATTATGCCATCGGAGCCACCTTGGCTCAGGAAGGAGGGCACGGACTGGATCACCCCATATATTTCACAAGCAGGTTACTGTCGAATGTTGAGAAGAATTACAACACCACAGAAAGGGAGGCCCTTGAAATGGTCTATTCCGTCTAGAAATTCAGACACTATTTACTAGCAACGTCATTTACCTTTTATGTGGACCACTAGGCTCTCATGTACTTGGTCAACAAGCCTATTATTCAAGGAAGGGTGAGTTGATGGTGTAATGTCCCCTTCTTGGCAATAGGCCATTATGGTGCCTGATTGGTCTATCTTCCCATCCGGATAGACTAATGGCTACTTCTGGAGTATGTGAGCCAGTCACAGGCTTCAGTTGGGTGTATTTTAATGTTTTTGCCCCTTTTCCCATAGTTAAGTCACTTTATTTCATAAAGTGAGATTATAAAGTTACTTTATGACTTAAAGTCATTTTATTTTAAAAAGTAACTTAAAGTGACGTAAGCATTTGCACTTTATCCCACATTGCTTAGTTTGTTGTGCTTTCCCTCATATCGAGGTTATAAAAGCATAAAGTTCTTCTTGGGAAAAGCACCATGAATTTTATGAAAACAAGATAAACAAATCAGGTGGCTTTCGTGACTGGTTATTTCTCTGAGGACGCAAACCCTTGAGAGATTTCTGGAGGTTGGACGCAATCCTAGCCTTCTCCATTTGGGTGGATTCACACAGAATCCATATTTGCATCGAAAAAGGTGAACTTGTGAGTTGCAGTTTGTTGAAAAGCTCATCTAAGATTTTGGTTATTATATTGTTATTTGTAATCGCCATAATAGGAGACATTCAGCGAAAACACAGTCAATTGAGAACATTGCGGGACTTCATGAACAGGGGCATCTAGTATTATTTCTGGCGTCTTTGGTAAAGAACGCAGCTATATGTACATTCAGTGTGTGCAAGGACGGAGTCAACTATTTCAAACGCATGAGATGGATTTGTATCAATAGTCGGGTAGCATTGGCGTCAAGGTCTGTAAACGGGGTTCAGTCATAACGTCAGCGTTAGCAACTTCATTGTAAAACGCGACTGCAAGCCCAACTTTGAATATGGATGGTGTCGCATTTACCCCAGCCACGTGAGGAGACAATTACACTGGTTATCGGGTGGTAGGATACTCTCTAAACAGACACAAAGAGCCACCATATCTTGCACCATAAGCTTACCTTGGTATCACTTCCGGGCATAGCATAATCGCATGGATGGGTGACGGCTGGACTTGTAGGGATTAGCCGTGTATTGGAATCTTCGTGTGGAGCCAGACCGTCTGGAGCCAACTCACAGTCATGGGCTGAATAGTGACCAGACGTGAGTAAAGGGGGAGTCATGGCAGTCACAAACGCAGAGAGGTCTTCACACCTGCTGCACGCTCATCTCTATTCAAAGATTTGCTGGCGTTTACTTGTAAGTGGTGCTTGCCACATTATTGTATAAGATTTTATTGTTAAGTTTGGATGAATGAAATGGTCTATTACTTGCTGGAAATGACTTGTTTGAGACTTTCAATGAATCATCAATGTTAATGTTGCATTGTCTTCACGTCTTTCTCTTGGTATTTGGAATATGAATTGGCATCATCTCGACTCGTAAGCCGAACTCCACACCCAACAATTCTGGAAAGTAAATACAGGCGAACATTGAAGACTACAAACTTGACAAAAATTCTTGTAAAACTAACAACTGAATAAACCCATGATCTACTTCGAAACATTACAGTGGTATCAAAGCCTTTGACCTTGCCATCCTAATGGGTTAACTTTTTTGAGATTAACAGGCTGGTACAACAGTGACAATGTTGAGTAGGCATGCACGCACAAATCTTACAGCTTTAAACGTAACAGAGTTGAACAGGAACAACCAGAATCTTTAGTACAAGTTGACATAGAGAACAGTCATACCAAGGCAGACAAGGAAATTATATTTGAACAGGTTACTCCGGGTACAAATATGGCTGAGGATACAGATAGAGAGGCTAGGGAAACATTGAGAGTCATACGAGACGAACAGGATCATATTGCTGATGTGCTGTAGCAGCTTATAGGGGTTATCCAGCAATTGATAGTAACATCCAGGAGACCCTAGAGCCATCACATTGGTGGAGGCAGTGTAGCAGGATCACCTAGGGCAGCTAGAGCCCCCACTCGTACTTCAGATAGGCCGCTTATGCCTAACTTCGCGGAGAATAATGCAGGGGAAGAGGTAGCACCGCCTGAGGCAGCGGGCATTCGTCCAGAGAATGTGATGACCATGCATGATGAGTGGGATATGTTACCAGATATGTCAAAGCTGATTTAACCTTTCCCCAGTACATGGTTCAGAAGAGAGAATTCGACAGGGCTCAGCAGGATAGGAGACCTAGGGGTCAGAACATGGATTTAAAACATGCAATGAATAAATTAACTCTCCCTACATTTGATGACAGCAGTAAGACATCTGCGAGAGCTTGGATTCACAAGCTAAACACCTTCCTAACCCTCAAACCCATTTCAAAAATGGAGGCTATTAAGTTTGCCACGATGCATTTAGAGGGAGCCGCATATGACTGGTGGCATCATCGTCTTGTCACCCAGGATCATGGGCTGATTACTTCTTATGAGACTTTCAGCACGAATTTGATTAACCGTTTTGACAGGAATGACATAGAGGTTTGTTACAGGGAGTTAGCTCAGCTGAGACAGAGTGGATCCTTGGACCACTATATTGATGAGTTTCAGAGGATTTCCATCATGGTTCTCGATATGTATGAGAAGAGGAAAGTGATGCTGTTTATTGAGGGCCTACAGGATAGGTTCAGAGGTTTGGTTAGAGTTCTCAAGCGAAATACTTTGGATGACTATTAAATTAGCGCATGACTTGGATTCACCTTCTTCCATATTGAAGCCACCTAAGAAAACATTTAAGGGATCCTCTTCATTTCAAAAGAACAAATATCAGAATAAGAGTATGCCCCCTAGGTTGGATTTTGAGACCAGAAACGAGTTGAGAAGGATGAAATTATGCTTCACATGTAGAGAGTCTTGGACTCCTGACCACAAGTGCCTTGGGAAAGGTAAGATACATTACATTGAGGTGGCTTCAAATGGTGAATGCAAACAGCATGAGGACAGTGATGTTGAGGACAGCGATGAGGAGGCTCGGGAAGAGCAACCGACAGGAGAGAAGGGGAAAGCCCCCCATGAGCAGCCCCCTGTTACTTTACCATCCCTTTTAGGGATTCCCACATGTCACCCTTTCCGTTTGAATGGAGTGGTTAGAGGACAGAGAATCATTTGCCTATTGGATACAGGTGCCACTCATAACTTTATCAACACAGGTATGGTTTCCAAGATGAGATTACAGGTAGATGGCATTCCCGAGTTTGAGGTTAAGGTGGCCGGAGGAGACATGTTGAGCTGTACAGGGAAGATCTACGGACTCCCAATTCACTGTGGGGATTAACTTCTAGAGGCTGATTTTTACGTCATTGATTTGGATAGTCTTGATGCTATTTTGGGTATGCAGTGGTTACAAACTCTAGAAAGATACACTATTTATCACGAGTTGAAACAGTTGGAGTTTATGCAAGGTGATCAACAGATTGTCTTTAAGGCCATGCCAGATGGCGGGCCTAGGTTAGTATTGGCTCACAGGATGGAGACCATCATGAGGCATAGCGATATAGAGTGGGCAGCCCAGTGTTTCATATCCTCTAAACCCACACCAAATGCAGGGCAGCGAGTTCACATTAATGTCCAGAATGTGCTTGATAAGCACAAACGGGTTTTTGAGGACATTCCACCAGGTATACCTCCAGACAGAGGTTTTGAGCACATCATTGAGATGGAGGAGGGCGCCAAGCCCGTGATCACTACTCCTTATCGTCACCCCAGACACTATAAGGAAGAGATAGAGAAGACGATCAAGGAGCTTCTTGATATGGGGCACATCAGGCCCAATTCCAGCCCCTTTGCTTCTTCAGTAGTATTGGTGAAGAAGGATGGTACTCTTCGCATGTGCATTGACTACCGTGCACTCAATAAGAAAACCATTAAGAACAGGTATCCCATTCCCCGGATTGGTGAGTTATTAGATGAGCTACATGTGGCAATATATTTTTCGAAGATAGATCTTCGATCAATGTACCATCGAATACGTGTCCCTGAGGAGGATGTTCATAAGACAACGCTCAGATGTCACTATGGGCTCTATGAGTTTCTAGTAATGCCATTTGGGCTCACTAATGCACTTGCTATTTTCCAGTCATGCATGAACCATATATTCAAAAAGCAGTTGCGCAAAAGTGTCTTGGATTTCTTTGACGACATTCTGGTCTTCAGTAGGACGTGGGAGGAGCACTTACAACAATTGGATGAGATTCTCAGCGTTATGGAGGAGCAGTCTCTGTTTGCGAAAGAATCCAAGTGTGAGTTTGGATTGATTGAGATTCTCTAGCTGGGGCACGTGATAGGGGCAGACGGAGTTAAGGTGCACCAGGAGAAAATTCAGGCAATTCTTGATTGGCCACCACCGAGGATGTGTCAGATTTGAGGGGTTTCCTTGGATTATGTTCTTATTACAGGAGGTTCGTGAAGGGATTCTCTCAGATAGTAGCACCCCTCACCGATCTTACTCAGAAAGGGGCTTTCAGGTGGACAGACGAGGCAGAGGTAGTCTTTGACAGGCTTAAGACAGTCATGAGTACTTGCCTGGTTCTAGCACTCCCGTACTTCTCTTATCCTTTTGTTCTAGAGTGCGATGCTTCAGGGAATGGGATTGGTGCAGTGTTGATGCAAGATAGATACCCCATAGCATTCAAGAGCAGTAAGCTTAAGGACAATGAGAGGTTGTATTCTACTTATGACAAGGAGATACTTGCCATTATGCACGCCCTGGCTAAATTCAGACAGTATCTAGTGGGTTGCAAGTTTACAGTTAAGACAGACCACAATAGCCTGCACTACTTCTTGGAACAGAAAGAATTGAATGAAAGACAACAAAAATGGGTTAGTAAAATCTAGGCATATGATTTTGACATTGAATATGTCAAAGGGAAAAATAACATTGTGGCTGATGCACTTTCCAAAAGACCCCCAGTAGAGGCTTGTTGTGCTTTATCAAAGGTCTGTGCGGATTGGAAATCTCTTTTGCTGGTTGAGTATTTTAAAAATACTCAAGCTTGTCAGATTTTGGATGATCAGCTCCAAGATAGCAGGTACAAGGTAATCGATGATATCATCTTCTATAAGGGTAGGATCTACCTCGTACCAGGTTCTAAACTTAAGGCTAAGGTGATGAATGTTGTTCATGATGCACCAATAGCAGGACATCCGAGTTTTTTTAAAACCTACAGGCAGGTCAGAGAGGTTCTCTTGGAAGGGCCTCAAGGATGATGTCCTTCAGCATGTCAGAGAGTGCTAGACTTGTCAGCAGAACAAGTCCGAGCATGAGCATCTACCAGCTTGTTGCAGCCCCTTCCCGTTCCAGCACAGCGATGGGAGGGTATTTCGATGGATTTTATTACAGGGTTGTCGAGAGTGCAGGGCAGGGATAACATCTTTGTGGTGGTGGACAGACTTACTAAATTCGCTCACTTCTTCGCTATCGCAGCAGATTGGTTAGCTTCGCAGGTAGCTTAGCTTTTCTTTTGAGAGATTGTTAGACTGCATGGTCTCCCCAAGACCATTGTGAGCGACAGAGACAACAAGTTGCTCAGCACCTTTTGGCAGGAATTATTTAGATTGGCAGACACTGAGTTGACTCCCAGCACCAGTTACCACCCACAGACAGATGGTTAGATAGAGATTGTGAACAAATGGATGGAAGGTTATCTCCGAAATTATGTAGCGGGACAGCAGAGGGCATGGGTTAAATGGTTTTTTTGGGGGAGTTTTGCTACAACTCCACCTATCACATGACAATTGACATGTTACCATTTCGGGCTCTCTATGACAGCGAACCCCTATCATTTATAGACTTGGTTCTACAGGACAACAGGGCATCGATTGGGAGAGATTGGTTACAAGATCATCAGGGTATTCTTAGATCTCTCAAGGAGAACATTCAGAGGGCACGGAATCAGCAAAAGATGTACACTGATCGACATCAGACAAAGTGGAGCTTTGAGTCAGGGGATATGGTCTACCTTCGTCTTCAGCCGTACAGGCAGAGTTTTTGAAGAAGAGTGGGTCAGAAAAGCTTAAGCCCCGATTTTATGGTCCCTATCGCATTTACAGGAGGGTTGGTGAGGTGGCATAGGAGCTCGAGCTACTGGCAGACAGTAGGATTCACAATGTATTTCACGTGTCTTGCTTCAAGAAGGCGATTGGGCAGCAAATAGTTCCTTCAGTTGGATTACACCCGCTCGATGACGAAGGTAAATTGGTTTTGGTTCCAGCTGAGGTGATTGAGGTTAGAGAAAGGAAACTGCGGAACAGGGCTATCAGAGAGTATTTGATTCGTTGGAAGGACTTACCTATTGAGGAAGCCACATGGGAGGTTGAGTCTATTCAGTAGCATCCTGTGTTAAGATTGCTTGAGGGCAAGGAATCCTAGGAAGGGAGGATTGTATTGTCCCCTTCTATGCAACAGGCCATTATGGCACTTGATTGGTCTATCTTTCCATCCGGATAGACTAATGGCTATTTCTGGAGGATGTTAGCCAGTCACAGGCTTCAGTTGGGTGTATTTTAATGTTTGGGCCCATTTTCCCATAGTTAAGTCACTTTATTTTATAAAGTTACTTTATGACTTAAAAGTCATTTTATTTTAAAAAGTAACTTAAAGTGACTTGAGCGTTTGCACTTTATCCCACATTGCTTAGTTTGTTGTGCTTTCCCTCATATCGAGGTTATAAAAGCATAAAGTTCTTGTTGGGAAAAGCACCATGAATTTTATAAAAACAAGATAAACAAATCTGGTTGCTTATGTGAGTGGTTATTTCTCTGAGGACGCAAACCCTTGAGAGATTTTTGGAGGTTGGACGCAAACCTAGCCTTCTCCATTTGGGTGGATTCACACAAAGTCCATATTTGCATCGAAAAAGGTGAACTTGTGAGTTGCAGTTTGTTGAAAAGCTCATCTCAAATTTTTGTTATTATATTGTTGTTTGTAATAGCCATAATAGGAGACATTCAGCCAAAACATAGTCAGTTGAGAACATTGCGGGACTTCATGAACACGGTCATCTAGTATTATTTCTAGCGTCTTTGGTAAAGAACGCAGCTATATGTATATTCAGTGTGTATAAGGACGAAGTCACAGTTTTTTCAAACGCATGAGATGGATTTGTATCAATAGTTGGGTAGCATTGGCGTGAAGGTGTGTAAACGCGGTTCAGTAATAATGTCAGCGTTAGCAACTTCATTGTAAAACGCGACTGCAGGCCCAACTTCGAATATGGATGGTGTCGCATTAATCCCAGCTGCTTGAGGAGACAATTACACTGGTTATCGGGCTGTAGGATACTCTCTAAATGGACACACAGAGAGCCACCATATCTTGCACCGTAAGCTTACCTTGGTATCACTTCTGGGCATAGCATAATAGCATGGATGGGTGACGGCTGGACTTGCAGGGATTAAGCCGTGTATTGGAGTCTTCGTGTGGAGCCAGACCGCCTGGAGTCAACTCATAGTCACGGGCTGAATAGTGACCAGACATGAGTAAAGGGGGAGTCACGGCAGTCACAAATGCAGAGAGGTCTTCACACCTGCTGCACGCTCATCTCTATTCAAAGATTTGCTGGCGTTTACTTGTAAGTGGTGTTTGTTGCATTATTGTATAAGACTTAATTGTTAAGTTTGGATGAATGAAATGGTTTATTACTTGTTGGAAATGACTTGTCTGAGACTTTCAATGAATCATCAATGTTAATGCTACATTAGTCTTCACGTCTTTCTCTTGGTATGTGGAATATGAATTGGTATCATCTTGACTGGTAAACCAAACTCCTACACACCCAACAATTTTGGAAAGGAAATATAGGCGAACATTGAAGACTACAAACTTGACAAAAATTCTTGTAAAACTAACATCTGAATAAACCCATGATCTACTTCAGAACATTACAGATGGCTCCTCTTACTTTAGGAGTTCACATTTAAGATTGTCGTACGACCAAGACGTAGCCACGTGATCGCCGACCAATTGTCATGAATCAAGTCTAGCGAGCCACCTGTCGGAGTAAATGACGACTTCGCAGACGCACACCTATTCTATATTGCCATACTTCCTAAGTGGTATACAAGTATAGGTGAGTACTTGTCCACAACTCAGTTTCCCCGGGACATGCCTCCAGGAGAACGAAGGAAGTTGGTCCTCAGGAGCAAGACCTTCCAACTAATCAACAGATTGTTGTATAAAATGGGTCCAAACCAAGTACTGAGATGATGCGTGGAGGAGAAGGTACCAAGTGTGCTGAGGGAAGCTCACGAAGGATTAGCAGGAGGACACATGGGTGTCGATACGATAGCAAGGAAGGTTCTCTTAGCCGGCTTATGGTGACCAACATTGGACAATGATGCCAGAGAGTAGGTGGTCGGATGTGATACTTTTTAGCGAGCAGGGAAACCCCTCAAACAAGATTTTATGCCTCTCAATCCTTCCCATGCGCAGGAGCTCTTCGAAAGATGGGGTTAGACTTCGTTGGACCTCTAAAGGCGAGTCATGCTCGACGATGTCGGTTGATGCAGGAGCATCCTGGGTGTAAGAGCAATTTTGCATCACCCAAAAATATTTTCTAGTTTCTTTTCAATAAGGGCTATTTTGTGGAGCTGCTATTTCTGGAAAGTTACTATTTTTAATAAGTTTTTCGTTTGAGCTCAGAATGTTCTATTTTCTTCCCTGGAGGTTCACTTTGATTGTATCAGCCTGCCAGTAAAGTTTCAGTGCCAGATCAAGTCTAGTTTTGTAGATGTTGAATATTTTCGTTATTGGTAGCAGGGTACAGAAACTTCGTACTCAGTTTTGAAGGCTTTAGAGGCTCCGAATGGGGTCGAAACCTTGGCTAACTGGAGTTTGGGCGAGTCAAGCGTTGTAGAACACTTAGTGGCGTTTTCGAAATGGGGTTACCGCAGCCCATCGTGCCAGCAAGTGATGAGTTATGGTCTCTGAAAGTTGCGCTACCTGAACTTGAAAATGTTAAAGTTTCTTCAAAAAACATTTTGGGTTCCGAAGTTGTTTAGGCCTATTCTAATTTAATAAAAATGAATAATAATATCTTAGGGATGGTCGGCCTCAAACTTTAGGGTTTCATTTCTAGAATCTTCTTGGGCGGTTAAATTTGCCTATTTATTGAAGGCCCATAGGGTTGTCTAGGGCAGTTCTGGGTTATGCATTTGGTGGCTCTGGCTTGCAGATTATTGTAATAAAATGTACATGTGGTTGTGCATGTTATATTTCTGAATGTGCATGTTATACTTCAGAATATTGTAATTTCATTTCATGGTCGATAATAGAAAGCCCATTTCCTATCTTTGCAAGTCTTGTTTTTCTCGATTTTGTTGTGTGTGTTAATAAGGGGAGCACCCTTCATCACCGATACATTGTGGCGGCCACTGAATATTTAACACAATGGGTTGCAGCACGCGCCTTAACTGATAACTCAGCACTAAGCACTGCAAAGCTCATCTACGAACAAATAATAACGAGGTATGGCATTCCAATTCAATTGACAAGCGACAGAGGTGGTCATTTTGTCAATCACATCATTAAGCTCTTAACCACTGAGTTCAAAATTTTCCATGCGTTGTTGAGTCCATATTATCCTCGGGTGAACAGTCAGGCAGAGGCAACTAATAAAATCTTGGTGGGAGTTATCTATAAGTCTTGTAGAGTTGAAGGGGAAGACTGGGAGGAAAGGTTGCCTTCGGTGTTATGGGCCTATCGTACCTCATACAAAGTAACCACTGGGTAGACACCCTTCCAGCTGATGTACGGACAAGAGACAGTGGTACCCGCAAAATTCATGGTTCCTAGCCTGCAAATAGCCATTGATAACAAACTAGGCGACATGGAGAGTCTAAGGGAGACTTTATGCCTTGAATAGGTCGGACGAGAAAAGAGCAATGGAGCAGTGGGTGACAAACGTAGCGCAGCAACAGAGGAAACTGTGGCACGATAAGCACCTTCGTTGGATGAAGTTTACACCCAGTTAGTTGGTATTGAAGTTTAATGGGCAAAATGAAATTAAACTTGGCAAGTTCAAAGTAAAGTGGCTAGGTCCTTATAAAATCCGAGAAGTTGCCGCGAATGGGGTGGTGAAGTTATGGACGCTCGACGGCCAGGAGATTTCAGATGCGGTCAATGGGTCGAAGCTAAAAATATATCATGAACGGCGAGATGGCGTTGACAAAACCAGCCAAGGGAAGGGGAAGGTACACAATTTAGAAAAATAAAAAATAAAAAATAAAAATAAAAACAAAAAGTTCGTACGGTAACGTATGACCTAATGTCGCATAGATCCGTGCGACCGTATGGATCTGTGCGACCATACGAATGGGGAATTTTTTTTTCAAAAAAAAAACATTAAAAGACTGTACGAAAAACGGGAAAAAGTGAGATAGGTAGACCGTACGGCAAAATAACAATGATATAAGACCGTACGGTCGACAATTTCCATGATAAAAACGCAGACGCCATACGGTGAGGGCCACAAAACACAAACGTCATTTCTTTTCACAGAGGAAAGCATACGGACCGTACCGACAGCAGAACTTTGGCAACAATTAAATATATACCTTACGGATGGTGAAGGAGAACGAGGGTAGAATGTGACAGTCCTACGTTGTACGGTTTGAGCCAGGCGAAGTCAGAGTAGACAATTTTGTGCATTCCAAACAGTAGCTCACGTCGTACAGATGCTAAGAACAGGCTATGGGGGAGAGCAAGTCGAATCCGACCATACAAAGTACGAACATTAGTGAAGAGAGTGTCTGGTTGGGCGTCGTACGACCATCTAGGAGTGGAAGGATATTCTCATAAAACACTCTGAAGGCTATTGTTGGTTGTACGACAGTAAAGAAGAAGACGTTTATTACCCACGCCCTATAAGACAAAAGTGTCGTACCCAACATCCTGGCAGTTAGGGATTCACCAACAATTTACTTTTATATTTCATAACGACAAAGAAGAAACCGTTATGCACTCAGCAGGGAAAAGAACTTGGAGGAAAAAGCTAGAAGACGATTCTGGTAGCAGGGGTCAGAGCATGAGCATAAAGGTACAAACATTGCCTTCTAGAGTGTGAGTTGCAGGTAACACCAGTACAGGAAAGAAGTTAAAACCAAAAATACAGTGACAACAGATGGCGTCTGCCGCTTCTCAGAAGGATTACATCACAGCCCAGACAATCACCTTCGAAGGCCTGAACGGCTTGGACTGCCAAAGGTGGTGGTATGAAAGCGTGGATACTCCAGATAATCTACTTGTCAAAGACAACTTACGAAAGGCTCAGGTACAATGGGTTATTCAAATGCCCATCTTTTGTATTAAGGATTTTGAAGGTCCATTACGGGCAATGGTTGAATCCTTCGACAACTTCTTTCCGAAAAGGAAGAAAACTCAAGCAACCATTGCTGAAGTCAAAGAAGTGGAAAATTCTCTATTTTTCCTAGCCTTATCAAGTGAACTAAACTCAAATAAAAGCACTTGGATAATCGATAGCGGAGCATCAAGATACATAACCGGGTTTAGAGATCAATTTGAAAATTTTGAAGGATGCTCAATTGAAGAGGTCACAATTGGTGACAATTCCACCTATCCTGTGAAAGAAATCAGGACCTGTTCAATTAAATTAAGAACCGAAATTACATTACAATTAAAAGATGTTCTATTTGTACCAGGAATCAAAAGAAATTTGGTCTCTATTTCAGGTCTAGTTGATCAAGGATATCGCGTCACCTTTCATGAAGATAAAGTTCTACTTTGGCCTCAAAATTTCAACATTAAGAATGCTATTTCTTTAGGATCAAGAGATGGTAGCCTATACAAACTTTGTAATGATAAAAAAAATGCACTAAGTCATGAAGTATCAAATTGTAATGACATTTGGCATAGAAGATTAGGTCATCTTTGATATAGTGCCCTACCTACCATAGGAAAGATCACTACAGGTCTACCTCATCTAAAATCTGAACATACTAGAATTTGTAAAGGTGCTGCCCTAGGAAAGAACTCAAAAGGGTCTTTTCCTTCAAGTGAACATAAATCAAAATTGATACTAGAACTTGTCCACACTGATTTGTGTGGTCCAATAACAACACCCTCATTAGGGGATTCTGTTGGAAAGTGACAATGCAAGCAATTGTTATTTTGTCATTGCTGTCAAACCTTAACTGGTGAGACTATTGTTATCTGTTTGAGTACCATATCTATTGTTGATGAAGAAGATTTAACAAGAAGACCAAGTGAATGGTTGAGTTAAGGCAAATAAAAGGGTACTTGATCAGTTGGCACTCTGGCAAAGTAATTAGTTGTTTATCTTTCAAAGACAGTTTTTCTGGCTGTTCTGTGCCGAGCAAAGTTTGGCTTGTGCCGAGCAAAGTTGTTCGTGATGAGCAAAGTTGTTCAATGTCGAGCACCAGTGAAATTGCCGAGTGGAAACAATGATGTTGGCCGACTTACAGTAATTGGATTAATGATGAGATTTGAGATCTCTGGCCGACTTAGTTAATTTTATTGGGATATGTAA
>MU224731.1:510227-521361 GCA_018584345.1 Thuja plicata | reverse complement strand
ATCCAGTAAGTTAACATCAGAGCTGTAATTGGATCTGAATTTGCAAAGTAAGTTGTATGTATCAGATCACAACTGCTGATTACTTTCTAACCATTGTATCAGTTAAAATCCTTTAACAAGGTTGACCAAACAGTCATTTGTATAAATCCTCTAACAAGGTGACATTCAGGTGGAATGTTCTAAGTCCTCTGACAAGGCCACTCCTAACAGGGTGATTAAATCCTTTAACCAGGTCACACCTAACAGTGTGTTATTGTAACCTTTAACAGGGTTGGCTCCTCACAGAGCTCACTTCAGAAGAGTGAAAACTTGGTAACATGTTATTGGTGGTTTTTCCCATTTTGGATTTCCACATTAAATACTTGTGTCAACTTTTATGAATGCTTATGGTTTGTTTTACTGTTATGTTTTTACAAGCTAATTTCAATTGACAGTAAACTGCATGATTAAGTTGTTGACATATGCTACTGCTGCCGAGTAGATCTGAAATACAAAAAGTTTTATTTGCTACATCTAGACCTGAGGATAACTGATTCACCCCTCCCCTCTCAGTTATTCTAAATTCATTCTAACAATCTTGTATTACATAATCTTTATTGATGACTACTCTAGGAAATCATGGATATATTTCCTAAAACTTAAAGAAAGAATCAAATGAAGTATTATTGAAATTCAAAGAATTTGAAGCCCTAGTAGAAAATCAAATCGGGAAGAAAATAAAGAGTTTAAGATTAGATAATGGGGGTGAATATATCTCTGAAAATTTAAAGAATTATGCATTTCTGTTGGGATTATGAGGGAGTGTACAGTACCTTATAATCCTCAACAAAATGGAGTTGCAGAAAGAAAAAATAAAACCATCATTAAAGCCGCCAAAGCCATGATGCATGATCAAAATATACATATCTCATTCTGGGCTGAAGCCTCAAACACAACTGTGTACATTCAAAATACATGCCCTCATTCAATCTAGAGAATATAACACCTGAAGAAGCTTTTACAGGGAATAAACCAAACTTAAGTCATCTAAGAATCTTTGGTTGTCTCGTATACATTCATGTTCCTAAAGAAAAAATGACCCAACTAGAACCCTCCGGGAAGAAAGGCATATTTGTTAGCTATAGTGAAACCACTAAAGGATACAAAGTCTATATCCCAGGACAACGATCTATTGAAATCAGTAGAGATGTAAAATTTGAAGAAAATACTGCTTATAAACTATCTCAAAATACAGAAAATGATTCAATCACAGAATTAGATGAAAATCATACAATTGAGAATCAGAGGGAGAATATCATAGAAGATAATGAACCTCCATCATCTAATTTTGAAAATATTGAAATTCCTAATAACAAGAAAAGGCCACTATGGGCAAGAAAGATGATTGAAGAAAATAACATAGAACCTGATGAAATTTTCAGAGAGAATAAGAAAACAAGAAATTAAACATGCTATGTTGCACTCCTGACTGAGCTCACAAAAGCTGAACCTTCAAATGTTGAAGAGGCCTTGTCATGTCAAGCTTGGAAAGATGCAATGATTGAGGAATACCAATTTATATTAAAGAATGATGTCTGGGATGTTGTACCTAGACCAAAAGACAAATCAGTTGTCTCTTCAAAATGGTTATTCAAAATCAAATATGCATCAGATGGTAGTATTGAAAAATACAAAGCCAGATTTGTTGCCAGAGGGTTCTCCCAAAAGGTTGGAATTGATTACGAAGAGACATTTGCTCCAATTGCACGATATACTTCTGCAAGAACCGTTATTGCCATTGCAGCGTCTGAAGGATGGAAGATACATCAAATGGACGTAAAGACAACATTTTTGAATGGTGTAATTGAGGAAGAAGTATATATAGAACAACCTAAAGGTTTTGCTACACATGATAGGAATCTCCATGTCTGCAAACTGAAGAAAGTTCTCTACGGCCTTAAGCAAGCTCCTAGGGCATGGTATGAAAGGATAGACAATTATCTCTCAAGCTAGGATATTCCAAAAATAAAGCAGATCCCAACATATACTTCAAAATATCAGATGGTGATATGCTGATACTACTTCTTTATGTTGATGACTTGTTAATAACAGGTGAAGATCATCTTATTACAAAATGCAAACGAGATCTTGTGGCTGAATTTGATATGAAAGATCTAGTTCTTCTACACTACTTCCTAGGTCTAGAAGTATGGCAAAAGGAGAACTATATTTTCCTAAATCAAGGAAAATATACCACTGATATCTTGACCAAATTTGGAATGATGGATTGTAAACCAATATCTACTCCAATGGAAACAAATCTTCATAAGCTTAAAAGTGATGCAGAAGATTCAGATCTACAGATCCTATATACTATAGACAAATTATTGGATCTCTTATGTACTTGGTGAACACTCGCCCTGATATTTGTTATGCTACTAATGTATTAAGTCATTTCATGTGCGACCCTAAGAAGATTCACTTAATGGTTGCCAAGCATATTCTGAGATACTTGTGTCGCACTATTGGACTTGGCCTGAAGTATGAGAACGTTGAAATCAAAGTCCAAGGGTTTTCTGATTTCGACTGGGCATGCAGTTCCCTTGATTGTAAAAGTACTACAAGATGTTTTAATCTTGGATCGGCTATGATATCCTGGTTCAGCAGGAAACAGTCTGCAATTGCTCTAAGTTCCACTAAAGCTGAATATATGGCTGCTTCCATGGGAGCTCGTGAAGCAGTATGGCAGAGGAAGTTACTAGTTGAACTGTTTGGAAAACCCTTGAATCCCACCCTCATTCATTGTGATAATCAAAGTTGCATCAAACTTTCAGTTAATCCAGTTTTTCATAACCGATCCAAGCATATAGAGATACCTTACCATTATATAAGAGATATGGTAGACAGAGATGTTATCAAATTGGTTATATCAGCACTGAAGAGCAAAATGCCGACATTTTCACCAATCCCCTTGCCAAGTTGAAAGTAGAATACTTCAGAGGTAAACTTGGTATGACTAAATTGTAGTTGAATTTTCTGAGATTGAATCTTAGTCATATGTACTTTAATATATTCATGAATATTTTAATATTGCAGTATTATATCTGTGTTATGAAAGGTGACGATCTTTCATATGATATATGTGTAAGGTTACTATTTTTAGGTGACGACCTCAACAATAGTCTAACCTGTTATCAAGATTGACTACATTAAGTTGTTGTCCCGGAATTTTCCGGATATCTTGATACTAAAATTATTGTGTTATCATTAAGTGTTGTCCCGAGTTGTGTCGGAAACTATGATAACAATTTTATCAAGATTGACTACATTAAGTTGCTGTCCCGGAATGTGCCGGATATCTTGATACTAAAACTATTGTGTTATCATTAAGTGTTGTCCCGAGTTGTGTCGGAGACTATGATAGCAATTATATCATGATTGACTCCATTAAGTTGTTGTCTCGGACTGTGCCGGATATCATGATATTGAGGTAATTCTTGACTTATTATTATGATAGACTTCATTGAATTGTTGTCCTGAAATGTGTCGGAAGTCATAATAATCTGTACTAAAACTATTGTTATTATTAAGTGTTGTCTCGAGTTATGTCAGAGACTGATAACAATTATATCTTGATTGACTCCATTAAGTTGTTGTCCTGGACTGTCTCGGATATCGTGATATTGAGATAATTCTTGACTTATTATTATGATAGACTCAATTGAATTGTTGTCCCGAAATGTGTCGGAAGTCATAATAATTTGTATGTCAAGATGGACTATGTAATACCTGTGATATTGGAGACTTCATTGTCATCCTAGGATCAAGGTTGTTATATGATAAACTTCATTTAGTTGTCTCAAATTGTCAAGGATCAGATAACTTACATTTCTCTGAAATGTAATTCATGGGTAAGAAACACATAATGATCGCAAGTGCACATCCTAAAAGATGTTCAAATCCTCTCTTGCTAAGAGGGAGTGTTGAGAAATAGCTTCATTCGGATTGAAGCATATATGTAAATATACATATATATATGTTAGAATGAATATATATATATATATAATTTTCCAAATATGATCACATATATATAAGTATATTATTAAACTTATTGATATATCGTTTGACTACCCAAAGCAATGATTGTCATTACTATCGAATGACCCGATACATATCCACGATACTCGATACTCCTTGTTATCGATATCGTTAGTTAATTACTTAGTATTATCGGTATCGACAATGATCATGGTTATCGCGTGATAGTCAAAAGGTATGTCTACGTAGGGACATGACCCTACGTCGCATAAGCCACGTAGGGTCATGTCACTACATAGACATAACCTTTCATCAAAGCACATATAAAATCAGTATCGTTGCTTGCTGTGGAAATATATCAATAACAGTGGAAATAGAATTACCACAACAAGCATTAGATATTAATAAACTTCTGCAATATTAATATTTATCAAACTCTGCAATATTATAGTATACATTTAGTCTGAAATAAATTCTGGAAACAACAAGAATAAAGCCTATTGATTTTCTCTATCAAAGATTTATATTCCTTGACAGACGCTTGTGTGAAAATGGCTATCAATCCTTTTTCATGACAACTTATGTTGGCTTGAAGACAACTTAATTTGATCACAAAGGAAGTAATGAGAAAGGTTACTGGTGTGTGCAATGTGGTGAAGTTCCGAAGATCAAGAGTTTTAAGACTGAAGAAGCAAAGCTCCTAACCGGCGCTACGTCTGATGGAAGGTCACTCAAAGTTAGTACCATCAAGGACTCTGCAGTCAAGTTTGCAACGCAGGGCATTGGTTACAAGGTTTTTTATACAAACTGGGAAAATTTTGTATTGGCCAGTGCAATCTGTATAGCTCGTCATATGGTAAAAGGTACAAATTATGACCTCTGTACTTTAATCAAAGATCAATTTCTTGAGAATTTAAGAGCAATTAAAACTGGCAAGAAACTTGTATGTTTTCATTTTGGTTCGTTAGTTATATGCTTGATTTTATACTTCTCAAACTATATTCCTGGTGAGGGAAGAGTATTTTGGTCCGATGGTACCCCTGTAGCACATCAAATTGAGAAAAGGTTAATGAAGAGAGAGATAGAGAGAATGGCAAATAGGGATTATAGGTTTACTGAGTTCTTTGCAGTCTTGCAAAGGAAGATGCACCAAAGGGACAGAATTCCACCCGCTTTGATAGAAAAATACAAAAAGGATATTACTTTCATTGCTTCTACCGATCATTGCATCATGCAAGTTGTGCAACCCAGAAAGAAATGGTTACCCCTACTTGGATATGAGCTGACTCAACAAGTTGAAGACTATGCCAAAGTTCTCTTAGAGAGCCCTATTGATGACACAAAGGAGAGGTTTGGTACTATAGAAGAGAACAATATGGAGATTTACCACAAAAAGTCTAAGAAAGATGTTGAGAAAAAGATTGAAAATCTTTTGATGAAAGTCAGAGATGAACAAGGAATCACTAAAGAACAACAAGATGTTGAGAAGTACTACTCGCAGTTCTTCCGATAATCCCTCCGGTGTAACTATTGCATCTCTTCCTATAGCTAAAGTGGAAGGGGAAAGCCCCTCTAAGAAAAGAAAGACATCTGGATCTGCCATTGTTACCTCGAAGAAAGCTAAGGCGAAGATTATCAGTGAAATGCCTACTATTATTGATTTTGGTAATGAATCTACTGAGTCTAATAGCAACACTGAACTATTCCGAGTTGAAGTAAGGGCTGATAAGAAAGGTAAAAAGAAAGAGGACAGTTTAGATATTGAGTTCGGTTCAAATCCCTTGGATTCAAGTATTATGTTTGATTATTTGACTACTAGTGAAATCAGAAGTGTTGGTAAATTGTATGAACCGACATCTTAGGATGGGAAGCAAGCCATCATTGATGCATTTCTACAATATAATGACAAACGAAATGCAGAGTTAGATGACTACAAGAATGACATTCCTAGTTCCTTATGGAACGAGTTAAACAATATCAGAATGGAAGCAAGGAAGATAGAAAAAGACATATTCAATGTTGCTATTGAAGTAGTTTGTAGAACTATAGTCAGTAGGCAATATGTTGGCACTTTCTCAATAGTTGCAAAAGGTCATGCCCTAAAATCCAAGAAGAGAATATGGTCTCTTATGACTGACAAATCAGTTGCAATACAAATAAAACAAGGTATAATAGCAGATCTAACTTCTCTTGTAGGTGAATTGAATATGTTGTCAAAAACTGCTAGTAGTACAGAGTTTACCGATAGTGAAATATACAATCTGGATCAGAATCCTCCCGAGATTGAACCACACAACGTTGCTCCGATAGGATCCTCTGTGTTAATCGAAGAAATTCATGATGATGAGAAGGAAGCAAAGAAAGAGGAAATTGATATGTTTACAGAAGAAACCAGGACAAGTGAAACCATTAAGAGCCCCGACACTGTCAAACCGATAGAAACGGTTGTGCCTAAAAATAATGTGGTGATTATAGATGAAGAAGAAAATGAAAATATACTCATATGTTTGGCCAACAGGAAGGTTGTATATACCAATGCTTGGTATATAATTACAAGTACACCCTGTATTCTAGACACACAATTATTGTGTAATGTGATGCTATGTATATGCGAACTGCAGTAAGCGAACTGTATATGGAATATTGTATCGGTAAAGAGAAGAAGAATTGTATTACACCGAGAGCTATATGCAGTGGATATGTTCATGCATGTCTATTAGTTCAATTTTGTATATCTAGCCATTAGTACTACTTTTGTATCAAGATAGTGACTCCAAACGGCAGTGAGCCACCCTATGTATTATATAACCGGTTACATAATACTCAAGAGTTAACCCTCTCCGTGGTTTTTCCCATCTTGGGTTTCCACAAAAAAAATATCTAGTGTTATGTGTTGCAGTGTTTACTTTCTGTCATTTCCTTTTCAGCAAAGTTGAAATATGTTATATGGTAAATTAGTTAAGCGCTTAAATTTTTTGAAGGGTATACTGATTCACCCCTCCCCTCTCAGTATACCGGGTGTTCAACAATCATTCTCTAAGTAGTATTGACATGGATAAATATTGTCTTGAAGCTCATTCATGCTTTCTTGTTTAGCTTATTTCCGATGTGCATAAGTGCAGTTACTAATCAGATGATTATTATTTGTTTAGTCATCTCGGATCTTATGTTGTTGTTCATTCTGCTTGTAATGTTTTATTTCTTAAAAAATGTGTCAATAGTGAATGGGTTTTGTCATTTTCAATCACTCTTAATGTAGGTTTCTTAAGGCTGGGTAAGAGATAATTGAGATACAAAGTCATGCTGTCTCGTCCATATGATAAAATAACATTGGGATTACAAGTGATGATTGTATTAAGTAGAACATACATTCTAAACAAATACAAAAGTAAATTCACAATGACAAATCTTATGATAGCGTTCCAAGTGTTTATGTGCTTCAGAATGTTAATGAAATAGATTATGGGTAGATATTTAGTATTAATGACATCACATGAAATTGTCACATGTGCAGTCAAGAAATCTTCAAATGTGAGACAAAATTTGTAATTTTAACTGCAATGATTGACTTAGAAAATCAATAGAAACAAACACATAATAAGGGCAAATTGAGGCATTGAATTTAAATTTTAAACCTTCATGAAAGTAGAGAGTCTGTAATGTGTATGACCAAGAATAAGGAAAAGGACCCAAGATTTGCATCTCCAACAACATAAAATCTATAGGACAATAGAAAATGCAGAATAAACAATCAATTATTGTGTGTGTGATTAATATTTTCCTTCTAAAGTGCATAAGTGTGGCGTAATGGTATGCCATTGCATGTTTTGTGTTAGGTACCAAGTCTGAGTCATGCTGGACTGTTGGTTGAGTTCCATCCTTCGTGGATGGAGTGTTCCAAACTTTCAACATAAAGGAATGAAGCCCTTATTTGTGCCTCGCTGGCTGGTATCGGTTAATCACGAGATTCATGATTTGATTTCTTCTCCTTTTAAAGTTATAGATGCATTAATCTAGGTTACTGATTTGGCCCCCCCCTGCATCCTAGATCTAGGTCCAATGCTTTCCCAGTTCAGATTTTGATCTGGGTCCCCTGTGGATCTGGTGAGGGGCCTGAAAAATTAATAAAATGCTGCTGTTTCTCTGTTTGTTGGGGGATATTGGTATAGTTGTCAATATTTGTAGTCTGTTTGGATATTTTGCCCAAGCTCTGCCAGCTCATCAACACACTACAGATGTGTTCTCCATCATTTTATTATCACACTTGCTCGTTTGATCTGTGACTGATTTTTAATTTTGGTTATTCCTGTTCGCACTTATCACCTGCTTGCATCTTCTTTCAATGTCCTCGTCTATAATTTATAATTTAAAGAACTTATTTATAATATGTTGAATTTTTGAGGACATATATTTTATACTATTATAGTTTATCTAGACTTAAATAATTAATGTATATTATATTATTTATTTAATTAACCTATTTAATAAATAGTTTTTAGTTTATGTATGTGATTTTTATATGCTTTTTGTATGGATAAATTCAAAATGAATCTAACTTCAAATTTTTGTTTTCCAAATCCATGATCTGAATCTGGGAACTTGAACCTGGATCCAAACCAGAACTGGAAACTTAGGTATGAATCATACATATTTTTTAAAGAATAGCAAATTTGCAATTAGTTATTGCAGAGTGACTTAAATATTGTCAATCTAGGCATTAAAATTTACAAACACTTTAGGAGTTCATTCTTCAAGATAGCAAAGTTTCCTTTTCAAATAGAGAAAAGATCATTTTTAATTGTTTGCTGAGGAAGAAATAGAAAATTATTCATATTACCATAAAAAGATTGTTTAGTGGGGAACAATAAATGCTGACCACATTTGATGATTACAGTAACTCTAATGATTCCATTCCTCACAATGTTTGGTGAATCTTTAAATTTTATAAAGAAATATATATGCAAATATTTCTTTAAAAACCCTATATTTCATATTATAACTGATTTTAATTTAGTGAATTTAGCTAATTAAGCATGTTTTTAAAAAACATTTGACTAAATTTTTTAGTTTTCTAGTTGGAAAATTTAGATTTTTTCCAAAGTTTCGCAAAAAAATACCTAGTAAACTTTTTTCTTAGTACCTTATTATCCCTAACTCCCTAATTCTTGGGAAGTTTTCTAATATATTGCATCTGACTGCATTGATACATCTTAGGGCTATCTGTTCTATTTTAATTTTTCATGTTTACTACAAATTTGCTAGTATCTCAAATAATCTGTTCTTATTGTGCATCGTTTGCTGAGAAATTCATTAAAATGTCTTCATGAATTGTAGTTAGTTGGCACTGACGAGGCAACAACATGTGTTGGACTAGTGATTTCAAACCAGACTACTAGAATGTAAGTTTCCGTTATCATAATTGGTAATGCTTGGATTGGTTTCCTAGTGTCCATATTCACATAAGATTATTTAATCTATTTACAATTACATGGACTGTCTAATTGAAGAATTTTTGTTTGAATATTGATTTTTTTATTTTTATTTGTTTGAAAATTACAGGACATCTGTTGCTCATTTTGACTCTCCGGAACTTGTGAAATTGGGTTTGCTGCAAATGTTGGCAGGAATTGTATGTGGAGAAAAGGATGCTGATTTAGATGTCTGTTTCCTTTGCTCTCACTTTATTAATTTTAAATTTTGTTGATTGCTGTTATCCTTCAATAGCTTTAATACATGAGTGTAGAAAAGAGTGATTCAAATCATGCACAGGAGCATTTTTCCAATAACATGTCAATTGAAAGAACTTGTCTCTCTTTTTTAATGTCAAAATCAGATATTTTATTTGAGTAGTTTTTAGCACCGATACTTGTCCATGATTGATATACAAGTTTGGAGACTGGCAGGTGCATCTTTTGGGAGGGTTTGATGATACTCGTGAAAGACATTTTCACAAAATCTTCAAAAATGAAAATTCTGTGACAAAAACTGCTGTAAGAAACCCTCCCTAATATGCAGTGAGACTAAAGATGAACACTTCAAATTTTTACCTTTCCATTTGTAATAATTGTGATTGAAATGACTAGCAATAGTAATACAATTGATTTTCTGTGCAGCATAGTTGTGATGGTGCCTTGATTATTGACCAGTACAAGGAAAAGCTAGTATTGGATGGATATTCCTGGCCTCTTTCTTTAAAAATAGTTGAAACCTTGCAAAGCATGCCTCATAATTTCCATCTTCAGACATTTTGTGTTCTTAATCATAATACATCGACAGGGCCTAAAGGAGAAGCTTGCCCTATTATTAGAGGTTTTGTGGTTAGTTCTTTTACTCCTTTTTTTTTATATTTTGTATTTTTTATTCATTTTGAAAGTAAAAGATTGTATATCCAAACTTTTCTTTTAATGAATGTGATAAAAAAAAATCATTGATTGAGCATAAAACCTTAAAATGATGTTGGCTCCATTTTCTTAATGCCAAATTAAATTTAACTACCATCCTATTCAGGTATTGAGGAATTTCCTCTTATGTCATATTGTGTCTTAGTTTGAATCTTTCCTAGGTAGTTTTGGAAGTCAGTTCAATTTTTTGTTTCAATCAATTTCTATTAGTGTTACCTCGGCGCGAGGGTACGGCAGTATGGGGGGATGCTGGGACGAGCTTCGGGTACGCAAAAAAAAAGGGCCTCAATTTCGGTATGGCGGGGGNNNNGGGGCCAGGGGTGTTGTAGAGGAGCCAGGGGTGTTTCAATATAATTATATAACATACCAAATTGGTTCTTGAAATACTTGAACATAGCAAAAATTGAAAATTGCAACACGAACCAGAACCATTGAACATTCAACATAGAATTATAGATGATAGTAACATACATACTCATAGTAACAATGATAATCATAAAATTATATTAGTTCTATGATTCTATCAAAGATTCAAAATTCATTGTTCAAATATGAAATATCATAAGATGATCATGATTACAATCAACATTGAGTAGCATGATATCAATCATGATTCATATCAAAATGAGTACAACTACAAAATCATGTCAAAATGTAAGGAAGGGAGGCCTCTAATCATCCCCCAAGCCAAAGTCCTCATCACTAGAACTATTGGA
>MU224731.1:479333-507278 GCA_018584345.1 Thuja plicata | reverse complement strand
TTCCCCATGTCCTTTAGTGCATTGTTCATGGCATGCACACAACATGGAGTCCACCAAATATGTCTATAGGCTGCCTCAACAAGCCTCCCTGCAGCTTTGCACACATGTGCTGCATCTGTCACTACTTAGACCACATTTTGTGGCCCAACCTCCTCAATGGCCTCCCTAAGGACGTGAAACTTAAAAGTAGCATCTTTACAATATCCTGAACAATCAACTGCCCTCGGAAAGTATGGGTCCTCAGTGCATGTGACCATGATGTTAATGAGTGGACGATGTCTAATTTCCGTCCACCCATCCGTAATTATGCTGCAACCTGACTCCATCCAACATGCCTTCATCTGCTCCATCAAAACCCCAATCTTGTTATATTGCTTATCTAAGATTGTGGTCCTCAATTTGTGGTCACCTGGTGGCACAACTGATGGCCCTACCTCCTTCGCCACCAAGGACATCATCTCCTTATAATAAGGAGATCGAGCTACATGCAATGGTATGCCATTGGCAAAGAAGAATGTACCAATGGCATCGTCTATCCGATCCTTCATGTGCACATTAAACAAATCAGCAATGGGACTAGAAGAACTTCTTGCCTTGCGTTTCCCCTTGCTACTCTCCCCTACTGACTCTGAATGGATAAAGGTTCGGAAGTTGATTCTGACATAGTCCCTACTTTCTGATGCAAGATAAGTGTAGAAGTATCTCGTTGCCCCTGTAACTGCTGAATTGCTTGAACCTGTTGCCTAGCAGCCAAAGACTTAGGCACTGGAACTGCACTATCATCAGGAATGCCCCACAATTTGTTTATTTCAATTCTAAAATCGACATTTTTAGAATCTGACAAGAAATTGCATGAACTCACACCATATCCAGACCAAAAGAGTTGTGAATTAACTCTAGTAATGCTCCCAAACCATTCTGTGCCACAAAAATTACATTTCCATCTTGTCCCACCATTTGTATTTGTTGGGGCTGAAACTCTTACTACAAATTGTTTTAGAGGAGACTTTGGATCATAAGCACCCCTAGCATATGGTGTCAAAACCTGAGAGGGGCAATCAATAGAAGGTGTTTCTGGTGCAACATAAGTAGATTCGGCTTCTGGATCAGCCCCGTGGTCACTTTCCTCATGCTTAGGCCCATACTCTGATAAACTTGCACCCTCAGAGTCAGAATTCAATTCCATGCCTTCACTAGAGGCCATTTAGAATTTGCATTTCAAAAAATGACAAGTTTCAGCCTAGTTAGTAATATTATTTTTAAATTTTAAAAAAAATAAAAATTTCAAATTGTTAATTTGTAATTTTAATTTATTATTTTTTAAATAACTAGTTTGAAGTTTTTGTTAGAATTCAAAGAATTCATAAGCCAAGATCATCTGCATACAAAATAACCTGTTACAAAAGCAAAGCTTTGAGACAAAACAAGTTCTGAAAGACAAAATATTCATTCAGAGAGGGAATTCAAAATACAAAGAGATCAAACCTTATGAAGGTGATCGAAACCCTAAAAGGGAAACTCTAAAGAGGAAAAATCTAGGTTGCATAATAATAATTAATAAAAGAATTAATTATTATTTGCCTAAAGTTTAGCTTAAGTAAAATAGAGATAATAAGTGACTTAATAATTAAATCAATAAGTGGATTCACTTTATTACTCTAACGCCCCCCCTTAAGATAAACTTAGGGAGAAACTAAAAACCTAGAAATAGCTACTGAAAGCAGGAAAATGACAAGGATTGATCAGGTACCCAAGTAAAAACAAATCTCTGTAAAGATGAGAAAAGGAGAAAACCCAGTGGGAAAAACCCCTCTCCAAAAAGAGATGAAGCCTAGTGAAGGACAGAAGAAGCCTCCAAACTAGAGAATGTCTCAGAAAATAGGAACAGAGAAAGAACATGTAGAACACCTCTGAAGCATGAAGCTGCAAACACTGTCGAAAAATAACTGTTGGAACCTCCACTGTAATAGAACATGATCAGGTAGAGAAGACTGTAAACAAAGCCTGAAGAGTTGATCAATCGAACAGAGGAAGCATTAGAACCATTAGGAGATACCCCCCATAATGCTAAGCAGGGAGAGGTATGACAGGTACATTGAATCAAACTGCTAAGAAACACTGCATGATGAAGAACATACAAGCACAAATAAAGGATGGTGTCGTGGAAGGAACACTCACTTGACACACATAATGAGGCTAATGTCGTGGAAGGAATACTCACTTGACAAAGGTAGATGGAAAACAAGGCAAACATCAAACCCCCCATGGCACTTTATAGTATAGTGCGAGTACAATCAAACACAAAAATGTGCAGGAACCCAAACATGCATCAAATGACACTTTATCTCAGTGCGTTTGCAAGAAATGCTACAGAAAAGATGTATACAATATTTAGAAAAGGAAACGATCCCAGGACCTGAAACATCCAAGATATCTACCAGAATGCCATAAAACAAAAAACTGAATAAAAGATACATGGAGCGAATTCTGGGTGTGAGACCCATAGAAGAAGAAAGGAGAACAGAAGCAGCTTTTCGACGTCATGCGAAAGTCGAAAAAAGGAGTTCGGAGGAGCGAGATATAGTGACCCGAGCGCAAAATGGAACCTTGACTTTGACTGGCAGAAAACCCTGAAAGATGGAAAAAATCAGATAACCAAACAAGAAAAAACATATTGGCCTCGGAACTAACTTTCAATCGATATCTCGTTCCGCGAAAATCGCCTCCGTTTGCTCAAGTTATGAGCAAAAATCCACTAGTGGGTCAAAAACCAAATGAACCGGAAGAAATCTCAGCCAAAAATGACAAAGCCCGGCTAAGCTGGCGAAACCCTCCAAATTTGGACTGCCTCTAGAATTCCCGCCAAATTTGGCAAAAAAAAAAAAAATTACTGAAAAAAAACAATAAAAAACAACAATATTTTTTGTGAAAAAAAACAATTAAAAAACTTTTTTTTTTTTGACAAAAAAAAATAGTATATTTTTTTAAGAAAAAACACAAAATATTTATATTTTATTTTTTTTATTTTAAAAACAGTATGTTTTTTTTTATTAAAGAAAAAAACATAAAAAAAACTTTTATACTTTTTTGTTTTAAAAAAATATTTAAAAAATGATAGGGCTGTCATTTTCTCTCTCTTCCATGCAACTGGATGGCACAGAAATCTAGGCGGCACAGAAATTGAGGTGGCATGGAAATCGAGGTGGCATGGAAATCGAGACGACGTGGAAATCAAGGCTGCACAGAATTCGAGGTAACATCAAAACCGAGGCAGATTTTTGCGTCGTAAAGTGTGCCAATGGCAATGCATGCAAAAATAGGGCCCAAATTTCAATTTTGTCCAAATAGGATGTGCCTTATATGAAAATGAGGGTTTGGGAGCATTCTGGACGCAACCCAGATGTCAGTTTTTGCTTAATGTGCTCCAAAAAATAAATCCACTAAAATCTAAGAGAAAAAATTTGAAGCTCGGAGCTCCAAAAACTTCAAAAGCTCAAGAATGGGGAGCAGCAGCAAGGCTCTGATACCATGTTAGAAATCAAAGAATTCATAAGCCAAGATCATTTGCATGCAAAATAACCTGTTACAAAAGCAAAGCTTCGAGACAAAAAAGTTCTGAAAGACAAAATATTCATTCAGAGAGGGAATTCAAAATACAAAGAGATCAAACCTTATGAAGGTGATCGAAACACTAAAAGGGAAACCCTAAAGGGGAAAAATCTAGGTTGCATAATAATAATTAATAAAATAATTAATTATTATATGCCTAAAGTTTAACTTAAGTAAAATAAAGATAATAAGTGACTTAATAATTAAATCAATATGATTTAATTAATAAGTGGAATCACTTTATTACTCTAACAGTTTTAGCCTAGTTTTGTATTTGAAATACGTTTCAACTTCCAGCCTAACTTAATAAGTATATAAAAAATATTAAAATAACATTGTAACAATGCATTCAAACATTTAGATTTTTAAATTTTAAATTTTTTTAAAAAACCAACAATGCATTCAAAGAATCAAGATTCAAACTTCAAACTTCCAACAAGTTACAAAAATAAAAATACTTTAACAAGAATGAAGAATGAGAATCTAAATTTAAAACAATGAATTCAAGCTTTCAACATTTTATGAAGAAAGAGAATCTAAATTTAAAACAATGAATTCAAGTTTTCAACATTTTCATTTAGTTTTAGAAAAAAATTTAAAAAAGGAAAATCTGAAAATAAAACAAAGAAAAAATTCATTGTAAAAAGTTAAAAACCCTACCTTGTGCTTGATTAATCTTGATCTTCTTGCTCCTCTTGCTCCTCTTGATCTTGCAATCACTTGCAAAATCACTCTCCAATCACTCTTTCAACTCTTTTTCACTCTTTCCTCTCAGCTGTTGCAAAAATGAAAATTATGAATGAGAATGCCAAATGAAGTATATGGGCCTTATGAAGGCTTAGAGGGTCCTATATGGGACCCGCATCATTTTAGGGTTCCATAGGAACCAATTAGAAAAAAAATGTATTAAAAAACTCGAAAAAAAAGTCACTTTTTTGTCTCTGCCACCGGTCGTACCCCGTCAAGTACCAAAGTACCGAAGTACCCACCGGGTGCGGCTGCAGTAGGGCTGCGGTATGGCAGTGCTTGGGCAGTAGTGGCGATACTCCGGTACGCGGAGTACTTGTCCCGAGGACGTCCCAGTACCCGGTACTCCGGGGTTTTGGGCCGGGTACGCGTCCCTGGGTTACACTGATTTTTATACCCCTTAAGGCAGTTGAAAAGGACTATAGCTAAATGTCAATATTGGGGCTTAGTTTGAATCTTTCCTAGGTAGTTTTGGAAGTCAATTCAAATTTTTATTTATCAATCAATTGCTATAACCCTTGAGGTAATTGAAGAGGACTGTAGCTAATACGCTCTCATCTTGGCCATTCGTTGCCCATATTGTTTCACAGGTCTTGCATTGCCTTATCAAATCTCATATACATTACTAATAAATTTGGGCAAGTTTTTCCTCTCAAAATTGGGACTTAATGGGGGAGTCACCAAATTTCTATTCTAATGCAACCTTAATGCCTAGAACTTGCTCACTAGGGAATTTTGTTTTAGATACTCGTGTGCTTCTCTTGCACTCTCGACCACATGAGAATCCTCAATTTGACTTGCTTCAACAATCCACGCACTTGAAATGCCTTTAAGTTCTCTTTTATACATCTTTAGCCTGACTACTTTAATCACCATTTCTTCTTCAATTAACAATTATTTGATATGTCGAAAATTACTCTTGAATACTTTTGTCAATGAATCTTTCGATTCTATCTCCCATTCTTCTTTGCCCATAGGTGGTTTTATTGAATTTTCCACTTGGTTAGAAATATCAACCCATGCTTCATTTGGTAGTAGTATGCGCCTTTCTCTCTTTCTCACTCTACCTTCTTATGTTTCTTTGTGGTGGAAATGTTATGGTTTCTGTTTTTCCCTTTATAGATTTGACTCACATTTTCGCTTTCACTACCTTTTTGGAAAGGGCTCCTCTGTACAGTTGTAATGTCCCCGTTATTAAATAAATATAATAAACTTGTATTTGGGTTCCGGTCAATTTAGCTTATCCCGGACCCATCTTTTTTATTAGCGTAGGTGTTAGTGTGTCATGTCGGCTTTATTTGTACACCTCGGGAGTTTGTCTCACGGGTATTTATGACTGGCGTGTAGGATGCATTTATCATGTTGAGTTTTGATATTTTATTATTATTGCGAATTCCGGTTGGAGTTCTGGTGTGCGCCACTTCGGAAGTGAAAGACCTTCCCTATTTGGCTTGTTGCAGTTTCAGTGGGATTCAACCCTCACCCTACTCTGTTTGTCCTGCTTGTATCGGATCTGAAAAACCCGAAGTACTTCATTATTCATAATATAATCTTCTGGCAATTATTCCATATTCGGTACTTCATTCTTCTGTGCACTTGTTAACATTTGGCGAATTGCTAAGTATTTGCATTGCAGTGAAGAAGGCTTTTCATACTCCACAGGCATTTCCTCCAGACACCCCCGAACCTCCGTGCTGCCTCCCTTCACCATACAACCTCCCAGCCAGCACCGTACGGCCTCCCAGACAGCACTGTACGACCTTGTTACTGCACCGTACGGTCACTTGACCCTACCATATGGCCTCCCAGCTACCGTACGGACTCCTAACCTCCACCGTACAACCACACTTCAGCCACCCTATGGACCTTCTGCCAACTGTACAACCTGCAGTTTCTGCTCGCCAAGAGTCAGGAGCTTCATTTTCGTGTGCCAGGGGCTTGGAACATTAGAGTGGTATCAGAGCTGATGATTCTGCCAGCTTGTGGGTTTGAATGCAAGTATATACCAGGAGAAGGAACAGATATCATTCGGCTGATAGAATGGAAGATCAACAAGATCCTGCCACTCAAGTCATGGCATTGCTAAGAGAGCTCTCCAGAAACCAAATGCAGATCAATGACACTCGGCAACTCATGGAGGAGACATTACGAAAATTGGCTTAAGGCAAAGCATCCACAGAGAAAAATGTGCAAAGTGACAATTCTGCTGCAAGTAGGGCAAACCCCGAACCAACACGCTCTCGACCGTCGATGCTCACCTTCCCCCCTCGAACGGAAGCACAACACAGAGAACCACCCACATTGCAAGATATGCAAGATCAACTTCGGGAGGACTGGAGGAATGCAAATCTAGAAGGGGATATAACCTACAAGGATTATGTAGATCTGAGAATGAGATATTCAGGCTGCAACAATTGGGGTGGCTACTATAACGACAACCTTAGGAGAAAGATCAGTAAAGTTAATTTATCAACTTTTGATGGTTTTGGTTCCACCACAGCTAGGGCGTGGGTGCAGAAGGCCGACACCTATTTCCAACTCAACCCTATGCTGGAGGACGAAACCATAAAATTTGCGGCCCTACATCTGAAAGGGTTAGCTCACGAATGGTGGCATCATGGCATGGTCACTCTGGGTCATGATCAGATAACCTCCTATGCTAATTTCACTGAGAGATTAATGGATCGTTTTGATGGAAGAGATCCAAAGCTTAATTTGGCTCAGTTGAAACAAACGGGTACAGTGGACAGTTTCATTATAGAATTTCAAAGATTATCAGTCCTGGTAATTGATATTTCGGAGAGACGATTGCTCGTGCTATTCATGGATGGGTTGACAAAACCTTTGAGAAGATGGGTGAAGGGGTTCAATCCCATCACACTCACATAGGCAATCAGGAAGGCACGCGACATGTCAACATCTTCCTCCTCCAGGAATTATGCACAGTCCAAACCACCCCTTATTCCCAAAGAAAGGGACAACAGACCTCCGCCAAAGCGACCTCTATTGGATGAGGCTACCCGACGGGAGCTCAGAAGGAGGAAGCTATGCTTCAATTGTAGGCAACCATGGCAGCCTGGACATCATTGCTTAGGCAAGGGAAAAATCCACTATATTGAAGTACTGTCAGATGATGAAGGGGAAGAATATGCACCAGAAGCTAAGGAAGACGAACAACTAGCCACCCGGGAAGCTAACCTAAACTGTGCGGAAAGAATTGCCACATTGTTGAAAAGAGACGGGTCCATTGCTGCTTTAGCTGGAACCCCGAGATGCACTATTTTCCGGGTACGAGGTACTCTCCAGGGACAAAGGGTTGTGGTCATGCTAGACAGCAAGGCTACCCTCAACTTCATCAACTCCTCACAAGTCAAACGAAGGGGTTTACAAACAGAGGCACACCAAGGATTTGATGTCAAGGTGGCAAGAGGAAGCATTTTATCTTGCACCCATTTGGTCCCACAGCTGAGCATTTCTATGGGTAACCATATGGTGATAGATGACTTCTTCGTAGTTGATTTGGACGACATGGAAGTCATCCTCGACATCCAGTGGATGGAAACATTGGATGAATACACACAAAGTTTCAAAAGGATGGAATTTTTATTCGAGGTGGATGGCAAGAAAGTTTTTTTGAGGGGAATGTCGAATGGACGACCGAGGGAGATTTCTACACGATGGATGGAGGCCATCTCCAAGCACTACGATATAATCTAGGCCGCACATTGTTTTATCTCATCAGAACCAGTACATGGACAACCTACCTTCTATAAGGATGAGGAACTTCAGAATGTGTTGGAGAAGCGTCAATTAGTTTTTGCTGACATACCACCAGGCGTACCACCGCACCGTGGGTTTGAACACACTATCAAGATGGAGGCTGGCACCCAACCTGTCATCACCACACCGTACCTCCATCCTAAAAGGTTTAAGGATGAAATTGAAACAACAATACAGGAGCTTCTAGACAAGGGATGGATCAGGCCCAGTTCCAACCCTTTTGCATCATCCGTCGTACTGGTCAAGAATAAGGACGGAACTCTGAGGATGTGTGTGGACTACCATGCATTAAATAAGAAAACCATCAAGAACAGGTACCCTATTCCTAGGATCGACGAGCTGTTGGATGAACTGCATGGTGCAGTCTATTTTTCGAAAATAGATCTCCGATCTGGGTATCATCAGATCCGTATGAGAGGGAAAGATGTGGAGAAAACAGCCTTCCGTTGCCACTATGAGCATTACTAGTTCCTAGTCATGCCATTTGGATTGACCAATGCTCCCGCCACATTCTAGTCCTGTATGAATCACATCTTCAGCAAGCAACTGCGTAAGTTTCTATTGGTATTTTTTTATGACGTACTCATATATAGTAAGACATGGGAGGAACATTTGAAGCATTTGGATGAAATACCGGAGATTATGGAATCACAGTCTTTGTTTGCCAAAAGGTCAAAATGTGAGTTTGAGATGACGGAGATATTGTACCTCGGGCACATTGTCAGTGGGCGAGGGGTTCAAGTGCATCAAGAAAAGATTCAAGCCATTGTAAATTGGCCGCCACCAAAGACTCTCTCAGACCTGCGCGGATTCTTCAAGTTGTGCAATTATTATAGGCGGTTCGTGAAGAGATTCTCACAGCTCAGTGCACCATTGATGGACCTAACAAAGAAAGGATCATTCCAATGGAGTGAACAGGCACAACAAACTTTTGAAAGGCTCAAAGAAGTCATGAGCTCTTTCCCGGTGCTGGCACTTCCAGATTTCACCTGGCCCTTCATTTTGGAGTGTGATGCCTCCAGAGAGGGTATTGGGGCCGTGCCGATGCAGGACCGTCATCCAATTGCTTTTGAGAGTTGGAAGCTTTCAGGAGCCGAGAAATTGTATTCCATCTATGACAAGGAGATGCTTGCCATCATGCACGCCTTGACAAAATTTTGACAGTACCTCGTTGGAGCCAAGTTCACTGTGCGAATAGATCAAAACAACCTTCGAAACTTCCTGGAACAACGGGAACTCGATGAACGGCAACAAAAGTGGGTAAGTAAAGTATAGGGTTTTGATTTTGACATTGAATATATAAAGGGAAAAAATAATGTGGTTGCTAACGCCTTCTCGAGATGGCCAACGATATGCTCTTTATCTCAAATCTCAACCGATTGGAGAGCACACCTGTTGGTTGAGTATTCCAAGAATACTTTTGCATGTCAGCTACTGGATGGCGAAGGACAAGATGACAGATACAAGGTGGTTGATGATATTATATACTACAAAGGCAGAATATACTTGGTACTCGAATCCAAATTGAAGGCGAAGATTCTGAAGGAGATATACGACTCACCTCTGGCCAGACATCAGGGATATTTGAAGACTGACAGGAAGATCGGGGAAAGGTTCTCCTGGAAGGGCTTAAAGAATGATGTCCTCCGATATGTTCGGGAATGTCCTACCTGTCAGCAGAACAAATCAGAACACACGATGCCAGCAAGTGTACTTCAGCCACTACCAATTCCTGAGTAGAAATGGACTAGCATTTCAATGGATTTCATTACTGGGCTTCCGAAGGTGCAAGGAAGAGATTGCATCTTTGTGGTGGTTGACAGATTGACCAAGTATGCACACTTCTTTGCTATTTGAAGGGAATACCAAGCAACACAGGTGGCAGACTTGTTCTTCCAGGAGGTGTTCTGCTTGCATGGACTCCCTCAAAACATAGTGAGTGACTGAGATAGTCATTTTCTCAGTACTTTCTGGAAAGAACTATTTCGACTGGCAGGAACAGAGTTGTCACTCAGCACAAGCTACCACCCGCAGACTGATGGACAAACAGAGATCGTGAACAAGTGGTTGGAAGGATATCTCAGAAACTGTGTCCGCACAAAAGAAAGCGTGGGTCAATTGGCTACATCTGGGGGAGCACTGTTACAACACCACCTATCACATGTCCATCACAATGACTCCCTTCAAAGCTTTGTACGGGTATGAACCAACTTCATTCGTGGACATGGCGTTGGGAGATAGTCGCGCACCAAAGGCAAAAGATTGGCTGCAGGAAGGAATAGATATCCTAAGATCACTCCGGGAGAATCTCCTAGGGGCTCAGAATCAATAGAAAATGTATGCTGACAGGCATCGCATTGAAAGGAGTTTTGAAGTGGGAGACCTGGTATACCTTCGACTTCAGCCATACAGGCAGTCGTCCCTGAAGGCATCCGGGAAGGAGAAATTGAGGCCGCGTTTCTACGGGCCCTACCGTGTTTCCAAACAGGTGGGTGAGGTTGCCTATGAATTTGATCTACTCGAGGGAAGCAGGATTCACAATGTATTTCATGTATCTTGCCTTAAGAAGGCGGTGGGGCAACATGTCACTGTGTCTGAAGATTTACGACCCCTCGACGGTGAAGGGAAGTTAGTTCTGGAGCCGGCTGAAGTCATTACCACCCGAGAGAAAAAGTTGAGGACTCGCACGGTAAAGAATTTCTGGTGCGTTGGAAGAACCTTCTATTGGAAGATGCTACCTGGGAGGGCGAGCAAATTTTGAATCATCTGAATTTACAATTGCTTGAGGACAAGCAATCTTTGTGAAGAGAGGACTGTAATGTCCTCATTAAATAAGTAAAATAAACTTGTATTTGCGTTCCGCTCGATTTAGCTTATCTCGGACCCATCTTTTTTTTTAGCGTAGGTGTTAGTGTGTCGTGTCGGCTTTATTTGTACACCTCGGGAGTTTGTCCGACAGGTATTTATGACCGGCGTGTAGGATGCGTTTCTCATGTTGAGTTTTGATATTTTATTATTATTGCGAATTCCAGTTGGAGTTCTGGTGTGCGCTACTTCGGAAGTGAAAGACCTTCCCTATTTGGCCTGTTGCAGTTTCAGTGGGATTCAACCCTCACCCTACTCTGTTTGTCCTGCTTGTATCGGATCTGGCAAATCTGAAGTACTTCATTATTCATAATATAATCTTCTGGCAATTATTCCATATTCGGTACTTCATTGCTCTGTGCACTTGTTAACATCTGGTGAATTGCTAAGTATTTGCATTGCAGTGAAGAAGGCTTTTCATACTCCACAGGCATTCCCTCCAGACATCCCCGAACCTCCATGCTGCCTCCCTTTACCATACAGCCTCCCATCCAGCACCGTACGACCTCCCAGACAGCACCGTACGACCTCGTTGCTGCACCGTACGGTCTCTTGACCCTACCGTACGATCTCCCAGCTACCGTACGACCACACTTCAGCCACCCTACGGACCTTCTGCCAACCGTACGGCCTGCAGTTTCTTCTCGCCAGGAGTCAGGAGCTTCAATTTCGTGTGCCAGGGTCTTGCAACATTACAACAGTTGTGTTTTCTTGTTTCTTGTTTCAATTGCACCTCCTCTTTTTGTTCTGCGATCCTTAGAGGTTGTTTCACTTCTTGTTTTGTTCCTTAACCAAACTATGATTTTTCTTGCTTTTATTTGGGTATAAGGGCATTAATTAATTATTGGGAATGACAGTGATTTGCGTTTCATTCCTCTTCCTCTTGTTGACTTATGTCCTCATATGGCTATCTTGTTTGTTGTCTTTGTGCTTCAAGATTCCATTTTTCACACAAATTCTGAAGTATTATGAAATTTTTTATGAGGAATCTTGGTAGATAGTCGAGGAGTATATCCACTTATTCATTCAATCTTAGTTTATCATAAATTGCTTCTTGAGAAACTTGCCTCCGTTTGCCTTCCTTTCACATGTTTTCTTTCACTTATGTATCCCATAGATTTACCAATTCTTCTATGAGTTCATCTTCTCCTTCTTAACTGGATGAAGTTCTTCAATTTGTTGGCCCATTTATATGTAGTAAATTAATTTTATATGTAAGAACCCTCTCCAAGTGGATTCTTGTAAATACAATTTTTCTGCCTTGCTTGTGTTTGTTTTAATGAATGAATGTGGTATATTTGCAATGTTTGATATGACAATATAATGCAGCAAAATAAAAGATATTGCAATAATTATTTCAACTCAAAAACTGGACATTACATAGAAAATATACAGCTGAAAATCTCAGATTTTTTCATCAACTTAGATACTCAGTATTTTCACAAAATATCGACAACCTAATTCATAAAATATGCCCTATTATCTAAATCAACAATACCGAGAAAATTTAGGAATTACAATTCATGAACTTACAAGTATGATATGTCTTGAAACCCTTGAATAATCTCCACAAATCTTCTAATAAATGCTTGAAACCTGATTAATAATGGCTGCCAATTCCTTCTATCACTGCAAACTATTCTGGTAAATAATGAAGCATTCAAACCCTTAATTTTGCAACAAAAAATTCATTATTGGCCTCTGTATGAAGCCAATGCCTAGCATTATTCATTGGGTGTTTCACCAATTCACTATGCTGAAAAACTTAGAAGAATTCAGAATTCTTCAAGCTTGAAATCTGAAACCTTTGTTTCAATTTCTTCTCCACAAACAAAAGCAAATGCACAGGTCATAGAATTTCATTTCTTGAAGAGGCTTTACATACTTTTCCCCACTTGGCTCGATTTCCTTCATGTGTACTTTAAATCATTTAAAATGATATAAATTATTTTTCTTTCCACCTTCATTGGATGCTTTAATAAATGGCCTCTCAAAGCAATGTTTTAAATAATCATTTAAAACATACTTTATATTTTCTTTTTGACTTTATAAAGTGCATCAATAAATGGGCCTCAAATATTAAAATCATTAATTGTACTTTAACTCACTTAAATGAAGGGTCATGGCCCCATTGAATATAAAGTGTACATAAAACTTTATATTATGCCTTTAAAGAGTAATTATTAATGAAGTATTACTTTTTAAAAATTAAAATAGCATAACTCCATAAATACTCATTATTTCTCGATTCCGACTGAACCAGGGAGTTAGCTATTGCATGCACTAGACATCCAATTGCTTTACTAAAAATAGTAAGGGTCCCTCTCAAACATCCACGGGCTTAATATAAATAGTTCACATTTGAAACTGAGCCCAAACGAATTCCAATCTGAGTCAAAAAAAGACCAAACTGGAACATATTGAATTCTGGAGAAGACAAGAACCTCCATTAACCAAGCCTCTGCCTTAAAAGACCCTCTATCCACAATAATTAGCCTACGAGGGTCACAATAATAGGCTAATCCCTCAAACTCTAATACTCGTGAAAAAGGGGACATTACAGTCCGCCCTCCCTAAGAATGTTTGTCCCCAAGCAATCGCGACTGCAAAGAAACTCCACTGAACTTGAAATCCAAAGGAAGACTAAGAAATGTCCCACATTGAAACACAACATTGAAACACAAGTGCAGCACCAACATAACCACAACTGCACAGAAATGAACAACCACCCATCTGTCCAATCTCTGTGCACTGAAACCAGGCATCTGAAACCAATAATGTACATGGGGATCATAAATGAACCAACAAATAATCCACACCATGTACACACTGCAATACTCCCCAGTAAACCTAGACTGGAACCCCGATGTACACGAAAAATCCCACTGCACACTGAAGAGTGACCAACCAAATATACCTGGATCCCAAATCCAGAATAGAAGTCTGCCAAGTAGAATACTCCCAGAATTCTGTTGCTCAACAATGATCCCAACTTCACCATACCAAAAGTGGTGAAGCAGTCTAATGGGACCCATCCAACCTGCAGTGCTAACCCTGCCACCACCTGGATCCTAGTATAAACGAAACTCACATCCATCCATCCTAAGGAGGTGAGAATATCTAGAAGCATATGCTATATCGAAACCCATACTACACTCTGTCAGTCCCCCATGGATGTAAAAATCAACCAAGCCATCATGCCCACTGACTCTATAATCACCCTGTAACCATGTATCCGTAAGAAATCCCTGTGGTCTAGAAGTAGAAAACCCTGCTGGATACATAACAACATTATGGATAACTAACCGCTGTCCCTGTCGGTAATCTCCCTCTAACAACTGAGTCAGGTGCTTGCACCCACTAATTCCATCTTTTAAAGATATTGAATATCCGCCCCATAATGGATGGTATGATCTCTATACCAAACCACACTGACACATCATCAAGTCCTCCATTTGTGGATCAAAAGAAAAATGATGAGCACTCCTCACTGTGTAGTTACGCTAAAAAGGCTCCAATCTCTGTCAAAGGCTCGTCACTGACAACTCTAGAATCAGAATATGGCTCCAACCTCTGACTTTGAATTGCTAATTGGGTAGATGCCCTGCCAAGTCTCTCCGCATACCCAATAGCATACTCTCTGTCATAAAACAAGTGAAGGTATTCTTGTTTAAATGCCTTCAAAGCACTTTGTATGAACCTCAAATCGTGAATATGAGTACCAACCCCAACCCCATACTGTCTCTCCTCAAATTTTGCTCTCCAAAGAAGGTAATCAACATACTTATGCGTACAGTCGAAGCAAGATAAGGTCGAATCCACCTTCTCTCTAGAAACTCCCAACTGATCCCTCCATCTCTGTGGCTCAACAATCTGTGGAACAGAATCAATTGCATGGGATGAAATAACAGGATTGTTTCCAGCGGAAGGAAACAACCAAACATGAGAGTCAATCTCCCAACCAGATGAGATTGCATATATCTCGTGAAGAAGATGGAGTAGTATCATGAACTGTCACACAACTCACTGACGAATCCACCTCTACATCACAAGAACTCTCAATGACCTGCCCTGCATCATATGTCAATGTGTTGACTACTGGAGAACCTGACACAACCAAAGGCTCTCGGCCGCTGTCTACCAAGGTCCTCATCCCAACTGTGTTCACATCACCTAAATACGTGATGGATGTAGGCACATCCTCACTACAACCCATGGGTGTCAACTCATCACCAACAACCACTGTAGGAAGCTGAGTTGAATTTGTAGCTGGTGAAGACTACACTTGGCTCAACTCCACAGTAACCTCATCCAACTATAACTGGGACTCCTGAAGAGCCAACTGTTTTCTCTCTAATATCTCTGTAGTTGCCTCAAGCTCACGAGTGAGCTCAACTACCTTCTCTTCCTTTCCCATCAATGCATCATAACAAATGCAAGCCCACTCGAGAAGGTAGTCCCTATTAGCTAATAACTGCAAGTAGTTACGTTTCATTATTCTGACAGCGTGTCGTAGTGAATGGATCTCTAATAGGGAAAAGCTGCTACCACCATGCTCATCTGACATAGGAGCACTCCAACCAGATATGGCTAACATCTGACTGGTGACATCATAATGCTCCAATGCTGCAACAATCTGACTATCACTCACCTTCAATTGCTCGGTCACATGATGTCTCTGAATACCCTGCCCCCATGTAAGCTCTTTGACACACAAACTGCATTGTGATAGGAAGTTGTATCCACAATGCTCACCTCATGACCAAAATCATCATGTGAGCTATCATCTACGCAAACATCAACAATCGAGGTACTACTACTAGGCACCTCAACGAGTGACTAATCTGATAAAATGTAAGCTACTGCTATATCAATCTCCTCACACGCTCCCACTTCCCATGCAACTGTAAATCCCTGCAAGTCGCGATCCTGGGACCTATCACCAACCAATGAATTCTCTTATTCATTTCCTAAGGTCTGATATGACAAATTAGACTCACTGCAGCATGAGTTGTCCTTAAAGATAACATCAGAAGTACCCAAATCACGAGTACCAATATCATCCACTTGTAAATTCTTTGCTAACTCATGTTGATGCAAATACCACTCATTGTTGTTTTAAAAATCAGAATCATTAGTGCTCATATTTTCCATGCAATCCTCATAATTGACACTTCCATCATGCAAGTCAACACTCAAGGGGACACCCACAACATCTTCCACACTTGTTTTGTCATTAATGGTATCAATAGGCTCAAACAAAGGACTGCTATCATAAAAATCAGAATTGTTATCATGATTGATAACAACTTCTGGAGCATTGAAAGTACCAACATTCTCCTTAATCTAGAAGTTATCATGAAGTGTCTTGTGCCCAAGAACTTCGTTAATGCAAATCTGATTTTTAATCTCCATGGGATTAGCTGCATGCTTGTCACTAACTGCTGAAAATTCGTTGTGAAGATTTCTAGACGAATCACCTGCATAAGCCTCTTGTTTCTTTTTATTCTGTGATGTAGACCCCTTAAAGATTGATGTCACATAACGCGCTAAACTGTTAATGGTTGTCGGGTTTGAGAGCAATTCACCCATCCTTTTCCTGAGTTTGTCTAAGCTTCTTCATTTCTTTCACCACGACATTTATTTTCTTTCTTAAATTAGTCATACTATTCAATTGGTTTCCTTGTTTAATTGATTTCCTAGATTTTTCCATAACTGTAACAACTGCAAGAGTGTTGGTCACTTAAAACAAATGTGTGAGCCCAATGATTTCCACCCTAGCAAGATGGCAGGAAACCGCTCTGATACCACTGTAAGAACCCTCTCCAAGTGGAGTCTTGTAAATACAAATTTTCTGCCTTGTTTGTGTTTGTTTTAATGAATGAATGTGGTATATTTGCAATGTTTGATATGACAATATAATGCAGCAAAATAGAAGATATTGCAATAATTATTTCAACTCAAAAACTGGACATTACATAGGGAATATACAACTGAAAATTCCAGATTTTTTCATCAGCCTAGATACTCAATATTTTCACAAAATATCGACAACCCAGTTCATAAAATATCCCCTATTATCTAAATCAACAATACCCTGAAAATTTAGGAGTTACAATTCATGAACTTACAGGTATGATATGTCTTGAAACCCTTGAATAAACTTCACAAATCTTCTCATAAATGCTTGAAACCTGATTAATAATGGCTGGAAATTCCTTCTATCACTGCAAACTGTTTTGGTAAATAATGAAGCATTCAAACCCTTAATTCTGCAACAATAAATTCATTCTGGATGAAGCCAACACCTGGCATAATTCGTTGTGTGTTTCACCAATTCACTATGCTGAAAAACTTAGAAGAATTCACAATTCTTCAAGTTTGAAATCTAAAACCCTTGTTTCAATTTCTTCTCCACACAAACAAAAGAAAATGCACAAGTCATAGAATTCCATTTCGTGAAGAGGCTTTATATACTTTTTCCCACTTGACTCGATTTCCTTCATGTGCACTTTAAGGCATTTAAAATTAAATCCTTTCCTTTCCAACTTCATTGGATGCTTTAATAAATGGCCCCTCAAAGTAATGTTTTAAATAATCATTTAAAATATACTTTATATTTTATTTTTGACTTTATAAAGTGCATCAATGAATTGGCCTCAAATATTAAAATCATTAATTGCACTTTTACTCACTTAATTGAAGGGTCATGGCCCCATTGAATATAAAGTGCACATAAAACTTTATATTATGCATTTAAAGAGTAATTATTAATAAACTATTACTTTATTAATAATTAAAATAGCATAACTCCATAAGTACTCATTACTTCTCGATTCCAACTGAACTAGGCAGTTAGCCACTGCATCCACTACACATCCAATTGCCTTACTAAAAATAGTAAGGGTCCCTCTCAAACATCCACAGGCTTACTATAAATAGTAAATATATGAAATTGAGCCCAAATGAAGTCCAATCTGAGTCAAACGAAGACCAAACTGGAACATACTGAATTCTGGAGAAGACAAGAACCTCCATTAACCAAGCCTCTGCCTCAAAAGACCCTCTATCCACAATAATTAGCCTACGAGGGTCACAATAATAGGCTAATCCCCCAAACTCTGATGCTCGTGAAAAAGGGGCATTGCATTACATTATATATCTATATATATATATATATATATATGATTCATACAAGAATAACAAAGTAATTCAAAAGAGTTTTCATATGACATAATTTCTTTCTTTATTTATTCAATGCTCTTAGACAAAATTGGAATAAGAGAGTAGTTCTAACATATGACCCCTTTTCTAAACTAAAAAGAACTATATAAACTTGATGACGATGCCTGAGAATTCCAACCACTGGCAACTCCCAAAACTAATTCAATCAATCGATGAGGCATAAGCATACTTGTTGACTAACTTTAAGTACAACATAGCTAATATATAATTTTTAACTATGATGTATTTTATGCTATTTACACCATAGGTGTTGAATAGCCTTGTGACCTAGAAAAAAAAACAGGTTTTAACTAAGTTTTTATTGCATGCTCAAAGAATTCTCGTTAGTTATAGAATTGTTTTAGCTTTTTTACATAAGGGAATGTTATCATTTCTTGTGCTCTTTAAAATCCCCTCCTAATTCAAAGAAGGGTGTATCTTTAAACACTATTCAATTTTTTGTTGTCCAAAAATGGGCAAATTAAACACTAATTGTTGCAATAACAAAAAGTTTCAGATGTACTTAGAGAAGGAGCACTACATCAACAAATGATCAAATGGTTATTCTTCACAAAGACAATGAACACATTTTGGAAGACCATGGAAACCCCTATTCCACAAGCTATCCTAGGTAAGAATCTCACAAGAACCTGTTGATGAAACAAAATAATTGCTTTTTGGAGGAGCATCATTATTTCAAATATGATCGGTTGGCTTTTCACAAAGAGTAGGGAAATCACTATTATATTATTTAGATTATCCTAAATTAAGCTAATATCGAGTAATAGAATTCCCATTCCAGATCAATAATCTTGTTTGAATAATATAGAAATATGTAAGAATTTGCCTATAGCAACAACCCAAGATCTAGAGGCCAATGAATAACACAAAGCAAGAGAGAACAAGATGGACAAGAACAAACTGTATTCTCATTAATGATGCAATAACTGAACTACAAAACTAAACTCAGTACAATGTGTATGTGTCTTCTTATATAGGCAAGGCTATAAGTGATCATGATAATCAAGAGATGATTTATCACCCACAGAAGGTGGAATCACATGTCTACCAAACGTGGATCATCTTCCATTGTGCAATGAAGTATGTGCAAACATGTGCAACAATGTCGAGTATGATAAAGTGATAAGTGCACTAAAGATGGAGACCACATAAAGTGGAATGTGATAACTACTATCACTACCTAAAGTGTAATATTTCCTACACCATGTGCAACTAAATGTGCATCTTCCTAAGTGTCACATATGCAAACTACTATGTTATGCATTATCTTAAGTAAGCTTAAATAAAGTGTAATTAGGTGAATAATTAATTACACCAACACCCCCCTTTTAAGTGTAACTTAGGGGAATGCAGACTCAAGCTAACAATGCAAGATGGGTCCCAATTACTTGGCCATGTTAGGTACCCATGTACAATATGCAATGCAATCTCTCACAAGCAGAGAAAGAGAGAAAACCCAGTGGGACAAAACTCCCCCCCTAAAGAGAGATCAATACATAAAACAAAACTCAAAAAAGTGCGAGAGGGACAAAACCTCATGTGAGGAAAAATTTCCCCCTCATAAGAGAAGAGAGACCAAGTAGACCCCCCTCAATGTAGAATGTACACCAATGATAGATACTCCAAGCTGAATGTAGAAGCTGGTCCATCAACAACAAACAATGTTCCTCCCCTTAGGAAGAAACAAAACCAAAGGTATATGAGTGATGTCTCCCCAATCCGAAAAGGTAGATGTAGGAAGAAATCTCAAAATAGATGGACTCTTTGAAAGCTATTCAAGTGTCCTCATGTCGATGCGTAACGTTGCTCCATCTGAATCAGGTGTACTAGTCCACATTGCTGAAAAAGACAAGTCAGGAACTAATGAGGATGAATGTAGAACATGAGTCAAAGACCCAAATGTCTCCTCTAAAGATAAAGAGACCTCCTCCAAATGTTATACATAAGGACCTGCAATCACATCAAACTCAAAAGAGTGATCATGTGGAGAATGAACAAGAGGGTCAGTGTGTTCCCTCGCAACAGCTGAAGAAGGATCGTCTTCATCAAAGAGAAGATGAATATCATTAATGATGTCTCCTAAATCTACAATGTAGGATTCCACAAATAAACCTGCGATGTCTTTCAAGTAGACATCCCATGAAGCTATGTTTGGAAGACAAAGTGTATCTAGTTGCACTGAATAGCAAGGAGCCAAAACTGTAGCAATGAAAGCATGTGGAAGATGCTGATGTTGTGACCATGTCCTTCTAGTGTCTTTAGGTTCCCCCACAAGAGAACCTCTTGACTCAAGAGTCTGTCAAGCCCAATGAGGCCTAGTAGAAGATGGAGTATCCTCAACTGCAAGTGGACCCAATGAAGGTGAAATCTTACGAGTCGGGGTTGAGGTAGAATCATCATCTAAGTCACTATTATCACTATCCACTATGGAGGAAGAATGAGAAGGATTGGAGGCTGTAATGTCCCCTTTTTAGCCAGTGTCAGAGGATGAGTTGTTAGCCTATTATTGTGTCCCTTGTAGGCTAATTATTGTGGATGGAGGGACTTCTAAGGCACATGCTTGGTTAATGGAGGTTCTTGTCTTCTCCAAAATTCAGTATGTTCTAGTTTGGTCTTCGTTTGGCTTAGATTGGACTTCATTTGGGCTCAGTTTCAAATACTTACTATTCATAGTAAGTCTGATGTTGAGAGAGATGGGCCCTTTCTATTTTTAGAAAGGTAGTCATACGGAAAGAGGATGCAGTGGTCGACTCCCTAGTTTAGACGGCTCGTCAAAATAATGAGTATTTAATGAGATATTAATATTTTAATAGCCTTTATGATGTTTAATTATTTAAGTTATATTATAAAGTTATAAATTGACTTTATAATAAAGTGGGGGCCATGTTGAGGGTAATGAGTAATTAATACTCATTGATTAAAAGTGTGCTTATTTAATGATATATTATTAAGTCAACTTATTATTATAAAAGAAAATATCAAAATCATTAAAAAGCCTTGCCAATGAAGATTCATTAGGAAATATTATAAAAGAGCCTTGGAGAGAAATCAAATTCATTCTTATGCATTTGATTTTGGAAAATTGTGTTGTTGTTTGAGAGCCAAGGGTTTTCAGATTTCAAGGGTCTGAATAATTGAGTATTCTTTCAGATTTTCATGCACTTTGAACTAGTGAAACTATCCAGTGAGTTGTGCTTGTGATGGTCTTATTCAGAGACCATAATTGAGCTTCATATGGTGATCAAATTGAAGGGAAAGATCAGTGTTTTATCACAGAGATAATTAGCAGAGTACAAAGGGTAATTTATGTGCGGATCGCAGCCTTCAGTGAGGTCTGCGTTCGGAGTTTTGGGGATGGCCACTCACCTACAGGCAGCGACAATCATTTTGGACATGTGTTTTTTATAGTTCTGGGTCAGCGTTAAAGAATAGGGCACGTTTTGAGTGTTAAGTGCCTCCATTTGACATTCGCCAGCTTTATCGTGGGTTTATAAGCTTTTCCAGAAGGCTGTGATTCATCTTGGGCTGTCTATTAATTCCTGCGAGCAGCTACAGGTTTCCTTTATCAGTTTTCACTTAAATTCATATGCATCATATTTGTCATTGTAAATTGTTGAATTAGATATGAAGGAATAAGCACACAAAATGTTTGTTGTAATGTTCATATCTAAACTGCTAATAATCAGCATATTAGTTCTCATGCTAAGTGTTTGTGAAAATGTCTATTGGCTGTGGATGCACATTTTACAGGTAGAACTCATATGTATGCATTTAAAAAGGTCAAAAAGGATTGCATTGTAACTTAGTTCTTTGTCTAGACTTCTTCGTAATCTTTTGCAAGCATTTAAACTTCATTTGAGGTCTCCAAGCAAGAAAAAACAATCTGAAAATAATAGCCAACAAGATAGAGGTTGCATGCAAAGTGTTTAACAAAATGTCAAACATTTGAAAAGTAAAGCTATTCGGTGTTTGTCATAGTTAGAACCAACGGGGTTCTTACAGTGGTATCAGAGCAGTTTCCTGTCAACCTGCGGGGTTTTGAAATCTTGAGTTTCCACGTTTGATATGTGAGTGATCAACACTCTTGCTTTGTTTTTAGTCATAGGAAAAACCATAAAAGAAATTGAATTGGAAGCAGATATATTTTTTAAAGAATACCAGATCATGCCAGACAAGCTTAAAAAATTAGATGGTTTTGATGGTTTCTTGGATTACTTGCGTGGCTTCAATTCAGAAGTGACTAATATAGTGAAATATATTCGAGGGAAGTATGGGGGAAAATAGAGCAAGGTCTATTTGACACTCCTTTAGAGAAACCTATTGAAACAGTTTGCCATAACAAACAACTTAGGCGTGAAGTTTGGAAGGAGTTCTTCGAATATGCAAAGAAGTTTGAGGATGACAACAAAAATTCAGTTTTTTGCAACAACAATTTAAACTCTTTGCATTATCATGAGGTAGTTGTTTCACTTAAGGAACATGCTTCTAGTTTGTTGCCACATGAAGACACTCATGATTCAGATGTTAGAAATGAGTTATGTGATGCAGGTTTATGCTACAGTGATTCTAATTTTTCATATCAGACCATAGAAAATGAATTAAAGAATTCATTGGTTGGTAATAGGTCCCAGGATCGTGATCTGCAGGGACTTACAGTTACATGAGAAGTGGGAGTGTGCGAGGAGACTGTTGTAGCAGAAGCTTCCACTTTATCAAATGAGCCATTTGTTGAGGTGCTTAGCAACAGTACCTCGGATGTTGATGTGTGCGGAGATGATAGCACACATGAATCTACTTGTCATGAGGTGAGCATTGCGAATACACATCCTTTCATAGTGCAGATTTTGATTCTGAGGGCTTGCATGAGTGTCATAGATTCCAGAGACATTAGTTGGTTGGGCAATTAAAAGTGAATGATAGTATGATTGTCACAACCATTGAGCACTTTGACGTAGCTTGCCATATTTTAGCCACTTATGGTTGGAGCACTCCTGTGATAGATGAGCACTATAATGGTAGCATTTCCCTTGCACAGTTTCATACACTTTGAGAAGCCATCAGGATAATGAAACAAAATTATTTGCAGTTATTGGCTGATAGAGACTACCTTCTCGAGTGGGGTTGCACTTGTTATGATGTGTTGAGGGGAAAGGAAGATGAGGTTGATGAGCCCGCTCATGAGTTGGGGTTGACTAGGGATTCATTGGAGAGAGCACAGTTAGCCTTTCATGAGTCTCAGTCACAGATTGAGGAGCTTACCGTGGAGTTGAGTCGGGCACAGTCTTCAACTATAGGCACAGTGCAGTTCTCTACAGTGAGAGTTGGTGATGACCTTATACCCACGGGTTATAGTTGTGAGCCAATTGTGGATGTAGCTATTGTTATCACAGTTACAGGAGCAGTTGATATAGTTGGGATGGGTGCATTTGTTGAGAGTTGCGGAGAACCACATGTTGCATCAAGTTCTCCTGTGGTTACAGGTTATATCCACTGCAGGAGTTGTTGGTGATGAGTCAGATGAAAGAGCTTTTATTCAGGACTATGACAGTCAATGCTTGACCGAGGTGGGAGCTTTTTATCGTGACTGCATAGGGAGTACTCATCACTACTTTTTTGATCCACACATAGAGGATTTGATGATGCATCAGTGTGGATTAGCTTCGAGGTTGTAATATCCTTTGTGGGGTGAGTACTTGTCATCTACAGTAGATGGAATTAGTGGTTGCAAGTTGGATTACTTGCAGAGTCAGCACATCCATGGGAGCCTTGCAGAGGTTGGAGATAGTGGTAGTGATACTGACACTTTCAGATGTACTTATCTCCATAGTAGGGATGGATGTGAATTCAGTGCACTTAGGGACCCGAGTGATGACAAGGCTAACATTGCAGCTGGGTGGGTCCCATTGATTGGCTTCACCGCTTTGGGCACAGTGAACTTGAGTTCAGAGTTGAGCAACAAAAGTCGGAGGATGTTCTTGTTGGTAGGCTTTTTTTTCAGAGTTTGGGATCCTTCTAGTGCATTGGGATTTCAGACAGGGCTCGTAGAGGAGTTTTGGGATGTGTACATGGTGTCGAGTACATATGGTTTTACTTTTGACCCTCATGTGCATGATCTCTTTCTGGTGCACAGTTCAATTGCGCATGTGTTGGACAGTATGTATGGCAGCTCACTTTGCGCAGTTTGGGGAAGCAAACCTTGTCTGCATATCGAGTTGCTTCCCTTTGAGATTTTCACTGGAACAACATCTATAGTTTGATTTGATTCAGTTTGGCAAGATCAACCGATTGTGCTGGTGATGATGTTATAGGAGTTGGTTAGTGATTGCGGGAACATTACACAGTCTTACCCTTGGGATCCAGGTGGACTGACGTGTTATTTGTTCCTGAGATTGCTTGGGGACAAGCAATTTCAGGGAGGGCGGACTGTAATGCCCCTTTTTAGCCAGTGTAAAAGGCCGAGTTGTTAGCCTATTATTGTGTCCCTCGTAGGCTAATTATTGTGGATAGGACTTCTGAGGCAGAGGCTTGGTTAATGGAGGTTCTTGTCTTCTCCAAAATTCAGTATGTTCTAGTTTGGTCTTCGTTTGGCTCAGATTGGATTTCGTTTGGCCTCAGTTTCAAATACTTACTATTCATAGTAAGTCTGAGGTTGATAGAGATGGGCCCTTTCTATTTTTAGTAAGGCATTCATACGGAGAGAGGATGCAATGGTTGACTCCCTGGTTCAGATGGCTCATCAAAATAGTGAGTATTTAATGAGATATTAATATTTAAATAGCCTTTAATGATGTTTAATTATTTAAGTTATATTATAAAGTTATAAATTGACTTTATAATAAAGTGGGGGCCATGTTGAGGGTAATGAGTAATTAATACTCATTGATTAAAAGTGTGTTTATTTAATGATATATTATAAAGTCAACTCATTATTATAAAAGCAAATATCAAAATCATTAAAGAGCCTTGCCAATGAAGATTCATGGGGAAATATTATAAAAGAGCCTTGGGAGAAATCAAATGCATTCATGTGCATTTGATTTTGGAAAATTGTGTTGTTTGAGAGCCAATGGTTTTCAGATTTCAAGGGTCTGAAGAACTGAGAATTCTTTTAGATTTTCATGCACTTTGAACTAGTCAAACTATCCAGCGAATTGTGCTTGTGATGGTCTTATTTAGAGACCATAATTGAGCTTCATATGGTGATTGAATTGAAGGGAATGATCAGTGTTTTATCACAGAGATAATTAGCAGAGTACAAAGGATAATTTATGTGCAGATCGCAGCCTTCATTGACATCCGCGTTTGGAGTTTTGGAGGTTGCCACTCACCTACAAGCAGTGACAATCATTTTGGACCTGTCCATTTGGCATTTACCAGCTTTGGCATGGGTTTATAAGTTTTTCCAGAAGGTTGTGATTCATCTTGGGCTGTCTATTAATTCCTGCGAGCAGCTACAGGTTTCCTTTATCAGTTTTCAATTAAATTCATATTCATCATATTTGTCATTGTAAATTGTTGAATTAGATATGAAGGAATAAGAAGCACACCAAATGTTTGTTCTAATGTTCATATCTAAACTGCTAATAATCAACATATTAGTTCTCATGCCAAGTGTTTGTGAAAATGTCTATTGGCTGTAGATGCACATTTTACATGTAGAAATCATATGTATGCATTTAAAAAGATCAAAAGGGATTGCATTGTGACTTAGTTCTTTTTCTAGACTTTTTGGTAATCTTTTGCAAGCATTTAAACTTCATTTGAGGTCTCCAAGCAAGCAAAAACAATCTGAAAATAAAAACCAGCAAGATAGAGGTTGCATGCAAAGTCTGAAAAGTAAAGCTATTCGTTGTTTGTCAAAGTTAGAACCAACAGGGTTCTTACAGAGGCCAAGCTAGGAGAGCTTTCCTCAAAGTGAACACTCTAAATGAATATCTCATGTGTCTCTGGATCCATAAGTCTATATGCCTTAACACCTTCATGATATCCAACAAACATGCAAGGCTTACTCTAAGGTTCCAATGCCCTGCATTGTTGTGGATGTATGTGTGCCCAAGCTGGGCAATCAAAAACTCTGAAGTGTCTCACAATCGGTTTTCTACCACACCAAGCCTCAAAAGGAGTGACACCGTCCAAAGCCTTGTGGGGAGCCCAATTTTGGATGTGTGTGGCACAACTGATAGCTTCTGACCAAAAAGTTGGACCAAGAGACCAGACATGAATCATGCAACTAATCATCTCCTTAAGGGTTCTATTCTTTCTTTTCGTAACACCATTTTGTTGTGTAGGAAATTGATTGTTAAAGTTCAATCCCCTCAAGTGTACAGAAATCCTCGAGTCTAGTTTTCACATATTCCCTTCTATTGTCTATGCGTAGAATCTTTACTTGCTTCCCTGATTGCTTCTCAACTTGAGCCTTGAAGGCTGGAAACTTATCAAACACTTCACTCTTGTGACCAAGAAAGTACACCCTGCATAAATTTCAGGCATGAGACCTTCTGGCCGGATCATGGAGCAAATTTGAAGACCTGTGTTGTTGAAGGCACATGTTTTTCAAACATGGAACTTTCTGACATTTAACATTTCATTTTAAAGGTACATGTGCATGCAGTCATATTGTGCCATTGTCATGAAGAGATGCAACATCGAGGGAGTAATGAGTATCAGGGAGAAATCACTTTATTATGACAGCAAGGATACACATTTGGAAAAAGCAGTTACAACTTCAACATGGTGATAACAGGATAAATAAAGATGCTAATATCATGAAAACTGATCAATCATTTCAAGAGGGTCTCCCTCGGGAACGCAAAGGTAATGCTTCACGATGTCAACCTAAGATCGAAGAAGCAATGCCATATACAACAATCAAACAGAGCATGGTCATTAATAGAGCACCAAGTATAGTGGACAACATGTATTAAAAGTGTTACAGACAAGGGCATAATTGGACAGGCGTGTTGCTTAGAACAATATTAAAACAGACTGGGGCAGCATTCAGTCAAAACAACAAAGATACAACAAATTTCCACAATGAAGGCTCCATACCATGAGAAATATAGAAACATAATTGCATTTAATATAGTTCAGAGTCAAACAATATAAGGAAAAAGCATTCATGGTAGCACTATATTGTGCCTAGACAGGTGAGAATTTTGGTCTTAATTCAGGCGACCAATCAATTAATACCGGAATAATGACAACCATCAATTAGAAGGCAGTGACAAATGTATCAAGGATATGTTCAGTCATTAGAAGGGGATGTTTTACAAATTAGTGATATGAACTTGGAGCTCGTAATTCAAAGAGCATTAAACACAATACATTGCTGGTACAGTTTGTTGGTGCCCAAAAACGATGGATAACTTTTGGCCAACTAACAGGTATAATGGTGATGCACCACTTGATAGCACTGCAATTTTGGCTTAATCAAGCCAACGCTGGTAGGCCTAATTTCACTTTGAACTATCAAATTTTCTATGCCATACCACTACGTACACAAAACAAAGTTCCTCCAAAGGTGGGGAATGATCCTTGGAGGAAAGCAACAAATCTCCTGATAATCTCTACTTTATAAAGCTTGACTAAAATGGATTATACTAAGGACTGAAAAGTAATGCTTTTGAAATAATGATTAAATAATCTACAAACTACAAAGTATGAACCAAATGACAATTTCCAAATAATGATTAGATCAGT
>MU224731.1:458669-468882 GCA_018584345.1 Thuja plicata | reverse complement strand
AACCAATTTTACATTTCATATTAATCCATCACATGTACACAACTTAATGACATATATACTATCAATGCTTATATACACAAGCACTCTAAGCACATGTATAAATTTATTTCATACCTAAACACCACCTGACATGTATGGCATGCAACTTCTACATACCCTCTATTCATCCTTAAAATACAAGAATACATCATACACACTGTTATTTCAGAACATGTTATACAGTATCACATTATTCATTTCAAACCAACAACACATTTATAATAAAAATAGGCAATTATAAAAAAGATCAACTCTATGATTGAAAGAATATAGGTTTTTTTTTTCTCATATATAATATATATTAATAAAGTTTAAATATATAACCTATAATGTATATAATAGATTTTCCTTTTAGCTTCTTAACTCTCCTTCCAATAATTGTTTTCTCAAAACTCACTTCAAAATTTAATATTCACATAAAAGGCTAAACAATGTGACTAAGAACATGTAAAATTAAATTAATTATTCATGTATTGTCATTTATTTCCCTAACTATTCACTTTTATAGACCTCAACTAAACATAATGCCATATTAGGAGAAAGTGTATTTATATTATAATAGTAAAAAATTACAATTACTTTATTATTTTAAAAGAATAAACCACAATCAACAACAATAATATTTTTAATCAATTCAAAATAAAATTAAAACAAAATAAAATAATAATAATATAAAAACAAGAGAGACTCTCAAAGATGTCCATGATCGTCTTGTGAGAGTTTTTGGAGGGATATTTCTACCCCTCCTAGAAAAAAAATCTTTATTGATTTTATACCAAAATGTCTTGATATCCAGACACTCAATTGCTATTGAAAGACGTTGCAACAACAACTCAATTGCTATGAAAACACATTTGCAGCAGCTAAACAACTGCAATGTGAATATGAAATCCACAATTACAGGACTGTTGTGAAAACATGTTCCGCTAGTTACATGCAGTTAATCAGATGGATATAGTTATACAATAAAAAAAGGGAAACAAAATTGTTCAGAACTTTACATGAGTGAAGAGCTAGAAGTCTAAACTAAGAAGGCCAGCTTCAAAGGAGGGGGGGATTTGGAGGTAGAGGACGAGGACATCAACCTTTTGGAGATTGAAAGCACTTGAGATGTTTTAGTTTGCCAAGACTGTCATCAAAACCCCAGAAAGGTGATGGTAGCCCAAAAAGAATAAGAAAGAGGATAGAGCCGTATGCTGCAGGGTGACCCTGTCTTGCCCACAATGCATTTGAAAGGAATGGAAGAGGATAGAGCCCTATACCGAAGAGGTTTGAGAAATACGCAGAGCTTTTACAGAGCCCTGGCCCTCTGCTACTCACCAAACCCTCTGCATCTCAATCACAATTGAAATTTCACACTTCATGATCATGGAAGATGTCATAATAGTTCTTAAAGAAGAAGCTTTACACTTTAAATTTAAATGATATCACTAATAGATTGCCATATGATTATAATGATTATAACAATTGACGTCACTTCATAATGTTTTTCCTAAAATAAAAATGTTGGATTAACAACTATTATCATTAATGTCAGGGAGACCATAAACATGTACACAGTTTGTTTGCATATAACAGAATAATATCATTGTCAGACTATTATAATTCTGTAGGAATCAAACAACCACCATGCATATATTAGAATCTAGACATATAACTACAAAATAAATTATAATACCAAAACACTGTTAAAGGTAGACATGCATACCTCTTATATCCTCTATCTGGTATGCTTTGCTGCCCAAAGAATAAAAGTGTTTTTATTTCTGAGCAAAAGCAAATCACAAGTGTATTAAAATCTTGTATCCCTCTGCTTTGAATACTCCCATCACAGTCACAAGAATGCATCGGTTGTATAATGATCAAAACTGGCAGTTGGCTTCTTTATTGAAAGTTTGACAAGTTTTCCTCAACATGGAGTTTGTTAACAATCCACACCAATGACTGGAAAGAGCCCTAGGCAGTAAATGAGAAATATTTTAGTCTCTATAAATTTGAGATACCATTGTAGGAAACAAGCTCCAAACACGCCACTTACATCAGCTGAAATTATGAGCACTGGGAAAATAAATACTAACATAAGCATGGGCCAATCTTCATAGATGAGGGTTGATAGACAAATTAAGCATGGGGGATAATTCCATATGAATCAACAACTACTATTCATATATTAGAATCTACATATATATCTACAAATTACAATAACAAAATTCAGTACAATGAATAAATGAGAACACGGGTAGACATGCATACATGTTCTATCCTCTATCTAGAATGCTTTCCTGCCCAAAGAATCAAAGCATTCTTATTTCCGAGCAAAAGAAGATCACAGGTGTTGTAAATTCACCTGAAAATTTGCTTGGCTATAAGAATAATCATGTATCCCTTTGCTTTGAATACTTTTGAATACTTCCATAATAGTCACAAGAATGCATTGGTTGTATAACGATCACCGAAGAGGTTTCAGAAATAAGCAGAGCTTTTATAGAGCAGAGGCCCTGGCCCTCTACTATCCTCTATCCTCTATCCAGATATAATTTTAGAAAATAACATTATATCCGTGTTTTATTTTAAAATAATATTTATTAACTTTTATTCTGATAACTTGAATGAATATTATTTAAAATAATATTCATTTAAGTTATGGTATTTAGAAATTAATAAATATTACTTTTAATAACACATGGATATAATGTTGTTTTCTTTTATTTAATTAATATTAATTTTGGGGAAATAATAGTTTGAGAAGAGGAGGATTAAGTTTTTGTTTATTCGAGTCCTCATTTTAGTGATAGGGTTTCTTGTGTATCCTCTTTTGCATATCATGTAATTAATATTAGTTAAATGATGATATTATGAATCATTTAATTAAATATTAAGATTTAAAATGCAAAATAATAGAGCACATGTGCATAGAGGGGAGTCTTCTCAAACTTGGAGTCTATATATAGACAGAAAAGAGTTTTGATTTTCTGCATGGTTTAGGGAGTGATTTGAGGAGTTTTGGACAGTTATAGAACAATTTTTCAGTTCTTGGAGGATTGCCCATCAGTTAAGGAGAGTGTTAGAGCAGTTAATTGCGTCTATCTATCAGTTTGGCTCTTGATTTAGTGGGATTTCTTCTTGCATCCGACCCCCATAGTTTCTACATGCTTCTAGAGGATTTTGAGCAGTTTTGAGATAGTTTTGAGTGGCATTTTAGTTGTGCATGGCTTGGAGGAGTTTTTGGAGCACTTAGACCTTAGTTTCTTGTAGTTTAGCTCCTGATTTTGTGGGGTTTTTTCATGCATCCGACCCTTTCTGGTTCTATGGCCTATATCTTGTATTTTGACCTCTTTTGAGAGGTCTTCTTTCTTTTTGCCTCACTTTTGCATAATGCAAAAAGTAGGCATTATTGTAAGGGAGCAGTTTACAGCAAATTCATGGATTTTTATGCAGAGTTTTGATACCTTTCCAGCTATATTTTTGTGTTATTGTTTGATTGTGAGTAGTTGGTTTCAATAATTGTGTTACATACCTTTGTTGAATCAATTTTCCTTAAAGTTTTCACTTAGAAAACGATGTCAAATGGTGCAGATTTATGATTGTGTTTTTTCTGATTTGAAGTTATTAAACTGTGAAAACGTTATAGTTTTCCTCTTTATTACTGATAAAGGAACCTATCATAGAGTTATTATTGCAAGGTTCATCTAGCTGGTTATTGTGTTTCCCCTCTCTGAATTATCTCCTAAGTTTTTCTGCAGCATTAAATATTGGTGAATCACCTTAGGAGTATAGTTTTGTTTTCAAAAGCATATCCTTCTACCCTTTTCCTCGTCCAGAGTTAGTTTAGGTGATCACAAAGAGGAAGCCAGCCTATGATCCGGAGATTCGTTCTCATTCCCACCAGAGAGAACATTTCATGTTCCAACAGGATTGCGAGGTTTCACGCATTGCATCATGGGTGCAATCCTGATTGACAACAATGACACTGGAAATGGGCTTGCTACATCACTATGAATCAATTGAAGAACTAAAGCTCTCCAGGACTTCCCCTTATCAATCTTCTCTTCTGGATGCTTGCCCATGGAACACCCTGAACATACACCATCTGAAATTTTTATTGGAGGTAGACCTGTGACCATATACTTGGAGCTAAGCTACTGAAGATAGTGGTAATTGAAATGTCCAAACTGCTCATGCCATAGCTTGTTTTCTGAATTTGAATGAGTGAGCAAGGCTATAGAAGGAGATCGAAGCACAAAGTGGGAGAATGAGTAAAGCCTTGTGTTGTGATTGGCTTGTCCCACTGCAACAAAAGCATCATCCCTAAGTACTTTATCACAACTAAACAAGTAGAAACACAACTTTCTTTCCATCTCTATAGTGAGTGATCTGGTAAATTGAAAGTAGATTGGTGCTTAACTTAGGAACATAGAGAACATTCTCAAATGTTCCATCATCCATGGCAACCGAACCTTTACCTTCAACTTCCACTTGTATCATCCCCTATAAAGATTTGAGGTACCTTAGATGGCTGCATTGAAGAAACTTGCTCCTTTGTAGAAACCATGTGATGAGTGGTACCCGAGTCAAGTATCCGTTCTCTTGAAGAACTTGTAGTTGCCATAAATGCTTTCCCTTTTCCTTTTGACTGCGAGGAAGTGGAAGGTGTGGAATCCTTCTTGTTGTAGGTAGATGACAAATTGATGTTGTTGTTCTTGATAATGTTTGTGAACTCATCAATTTTCTTAGAGTGCCAACGATGCTCATCATGACCAAATTTCTTGCAATATGCACAAGGTGGTCTCTCCTTAAATGAATTTCCCTTCTTGTTGGAAGAGGATGAAAATTTGCCTTATTGTGGAGAGGAATATTGCATTCTCTCTTAGTGTGTATTTGGCTTACCATGCTTTTGCTTCTTGTGAGAACCTTTGCCTTGATTCCCTTGATTCCCATGATTAGCCACCAAAGCTTCGGACTTTGAAAACCTAAGAATCCCCATGCTCATCAATTTGGATTTCTCAAACATCAACATCTCTGCAAACAAATCAAATGAAGGTGTAGTATAGACACTTTCCATTGTCAATTGACAAGTCTGAAAACTTGAAACAAAAGTTGCATATTCTGAAAGAACTTGTTCAACAAATTGAAGACTAACAGTGCATCTTTCTTCTCAATGCCACAATCTTTGAGTTGTGCTCTTAGATTATTTGCCTTATTGACATAGTTTTTAATTGTGTCAAAGTTCTTAGGGTCCAAGTTGAGAAGATCACTATCAAGTGTGTATCCGCTAATCTCATCCACTTTACCATACAATTCATTCAAGTTCATCACATGCTTCCTTGATTGTCTTACACTTGGCAATATGAAAAATGGGCTCGAGAAATATATTTTCTCAAAATACATATAGCCATAGAACCCTTGATCATAACATGACTAAGGATCAAGTCCCTTGCATGCAGGGTTAGAAGAACAGGGATAGTTTTTGGATGGAAGGAAAGGTCACCTCTGGGTAGACCATTCATTTTTCAGATTAGGATCAGCCAAGATCTAGAGGCCAATGAATAACACAAAGCAAGAGAGAAGATGGACAAGAACAAACAATATTCTTATCAATGATGCAATAAATGAACTGCAGAATTGAACTCAGTACAATGTACATGTGCCTACTTATATAGGCAAGGCTATAAGTGAACGTGATAATCAAGGGATAACTTATCACCCACACAAGGTGGAATCACAGGTCCACCAAAGGTGGATCATCTTTCATTGAGAAATGAACTATGTGCAAACATGTGCAACAATGTGGAGGATGATAAAGTGATTAGTGCACTAAAGGTGGAGACAACACATAAAGTGGAATGTGATAACTACTATCACCACCTAAAGTGGAATTTCTTCTACACTGTGTGCAACTAAATGTGCATCTTCCTAAGTTTCACATATCCAAACTACTATGTTATGCATTATCCTAGGTAACCATAATTAAATTGTAATCAGGTGAATAATTAATTACACCAACATAGTCCTTACCAATTTAGCTGATTTCTTAGAAGAATTTTTTGATTGTCCAAATAAAGGTCTCTAAATTGTTTCCATGCTCGCAACCAAATATCATTACTTGTAGTTTCAACCCAATAATCCTTGACTAAAGAATTCCCAGGATGTAATGTCCCCTTCCTAAGTCAGTCTGGCACAGAAAGACCATTAGCCCCTATTCACGAGATTCTTGTAGACTAATGAGTGAGGATAGAGAATTATGGAGGTGTTATCAGAAGCAATTTCATCTTCAGACAAGATTAAGGAGTGCACTGCCTTTTTTTGGAGCCCTTTCAATAAGATACTATTTTTAGCACTAACTATTGATATTAAGTTTCATTGCATCTCAAATTGGGCCAATTTGGTATTTTGGACACATTAGTTTTAGCAATTGCTATTTTTAGTAAGGTTTATTTTCAGCAGTTGTGCTAGCCTATGTTTCCCCAACGGTGTAATATTTCATATTTGGATACTGGGTGAAGTTTTAATATGTTCAAAGAAATATATTTCGATTTTAATCACCTAGGTCTCTGATATTGTCAGTTTATGACTCAAGCGACTTGTATCTCTTGGCCTAGTAACACCATGTTGTTTTAAAAAGGGGTCATTTGACATCCTAACTTAACCCCTAAGGAGGAGAAAATTAATGTTTTATTTAATCCCACATGGCTTGGTGAAGGGATTTGAACCTCTTGGGAATGATATCAAGGCAACTTTGTGGAGCTCATTTGGTTGTTGATGAATTAGATATTGTTTATACTTCTGATTTTGAAGGAGTTGTTGCTTCTTTTTCTTGGTTTGTGGGGATAGAACCCCTTGCATGTTGGCAAGTGATCATTTTGTGTAAATTTGATTCACTTTTTGGTTGTCATTTATGACAACACATCTAGGTTTCAGATCGATTCCTATAAAGATAAGTTTTGCTGATTCAGAAATCGAAGTATAGAAGTAGAGATACAGAAGTATTTTGGCTATCAAAGATTGAGATCGATGAACTAGGGCAAGTGAGCTTAGAGGAAGATAGTATGGGGTATGTATGACCTCCTCCTAAGATCGATTTGGTTTTGGTAATGTCTACAGCGAGTTATAAAGAATTGAAGTCAGATTGACTGCAGCAGAACAGCGATACAGAGCAGTTGGACAGTAGCGAAGATTGAGAGAGTATGACATGGACTCCAGGCAATCGAAGTTGTATTTTGGTTGTTGATAACCTACACATTGACCATGCAAGAGCGCCAACTATGCATTTGATATTTACTATATTAAATGTATTTTGTATTGAAGGTCGACTTTGTAATATTTGTAATATTCATATTGGGAGCTGACTTTGTAAAGTTGTGATATATATATATATATAAGATCTTTTTGATAAAGATGTGATGAGATGAAATGAAATAAAATGAAATAAAAAAAAAAGGGAAAAAGGGTGATATGTTGGACAGTTGGATGAGTTGTTGAAGCGAATAGCAGAGCAAAGAATGACAGAGATCATTGAAGAGCTATAAAGGAACTATCTAAGCACTAGTGTTGCTTGTTTTGTTCAAGACTGAGAACACTTTGTAATCAGAATTACTTTGTAAGAGCTTTAAGCTTAGTTGGCCCCTAACACAGTGTTGTGAACCTTTAACAGGGTTGTAATTCCTTTAACAAGGAAGTGTGCTATGTAATATTCATCTCCTAATAGGGCTAGGTCTCCTAACAGGGACATTATACTTTAGTACATGCTTGTGGGTACCATTCCTACCGGGGTTTTCCCTTGGCTGGGGTTTCCTCGAAAACAAAATATGGTGTTATGAGTACTATGTCATTTGCTTATGTGTTTTTCTTTACTGCAAGTTTATGGTTAATGTTTAAATGGTTGAAGAATTTAATTAAGTGTTATAATACTGATTCGCCCCCCCTCTCAATATTATCCGATCCTAACAATTGGTATCAAAGCTTTTGGCCCTTGGAGAGAAAGTCTAACAGCTTGAGGGAGATCAGAATGGATTTGGACAGTTTGCAAGAAAACTTTGATGCTGCACTTGAAGACCTGGACAAAGCAAAAGCAGAAAATGGAGAGTTGAAATTCAACATGCGAAGAGCTGAGAAATTTATAAAGAAAATTAAGGAACAACTTGAGTTTTCCAGAAGTCAAAGGCAAGACCTTATGGTTCAGATAAAAGAGGATTCAGATGAAGACAATTCAGATTAGGTGAGGCAACTAAAAGAAGAAAATGAGACTCTGAAACTTGAAAATGAGACTATGGCTAAAGAAATACAGATACAGAAGGATACTAAAAAGAAAGTTGAAGAAGCTTTAAACAGTACATTAGATCAAATGAAGAATGAGGCTGACAACTACAAGAACAAGTATCTAGAGATGGAGAAATACAATCAGATTATATAAGGTGAACTTGTTGAAGCAAAGAAACACATTGAGAAATTTCATACCAGCAGTGACTTGATTGATGTACAAAGAGACAAGCAAAAACCTAAAGGTGATATGGCTGGTATTGGCTTCAATGAAGCTAAATGTTCAAAGAATCAAGAAGAGAAATCCAATGAGAAGATTGATGTTGAGAAACCTTCTACAGAAGAACCTAGAGAGCAGATCAGACCCTTCAGAGGTAGATGCTTTGGTTGCAACAAATTTGGACACATGAAGAGAGACTGCAGAGGTAATGCCCCTTCTAGAACTTTTACTGGTTATTGTTTTAATTGTAATGGATATGGGCACAAGAAAGCAGAATGCAGAAAACCTAATCAATCTGGATAGAGACAAGACAATGGAAGAGAATCTACAGTGAAACATACATGCTACAAATGTAACAACATTGGACACATTGCGGAGTACTGTAAACTGCAAGTTAATCAGGAAAGAAGACCTCCTATATGTTACAAATGCAATAATCCAGGACATATAGCGAAGTTTTGCAGGTATAATGGATCAGACAACAGAAGAGTACCACCTCCTATGAATTCACAGAAAAATGGAAATGATATTGGTAAGAGTGTTGCATATGTGAAGAGTGATTTTGAAAGTTGTTTTAAGAAAGAAGAAGATAGCAACAGTGGTAAGATATGGAACATCAAAGAAACAAGTGAGACATCAGTTCAGGGAGAGTCAGTAGATGCTATTGGATCTTCGCCTGATGGTAGTAAAACAGAATCGACCTAATTGGCCGATCATGGCCTTAGATCTTGCTGTTAGAATACTACTTGGGTTGATGGAGAATTGTTTGCTATGATCAAAATCCTTCATAGACAAATGAAAACTAGATACAGGATACATGAGGATATTGTTGAAAAGTACAAAGATACAATCTGTTTTATGGTTGAAACTGATCGTGTATGTTTTGAAGCAGTCACACCTAGAAAGAAATGGTGTTATCCCATGGGTTATGAAGTATGTTCAGAGGTACTTACGATGCAAGTAGAACATGTTCTTGCATCAGAAGTTGATACATCAGAAGAAAGATTGGGAACATATGAGGAGAAATCAGCAAAGGTGAGAGAGGAACAGACTAGAGGTCTGAGGAAAAGAAAAATTGAAAAACTTGTGCATGAATGTGGTGTAAAAGCAGGGTTGACAGAAGAACTGAAAGAAGTGAAAAAGAAGATGACTAATAGATCTCTTGGACTGGCAAGTGGAAGTGCTTCAGCCCCTCCCACTCCTGAGGTAGTTATGGTAGACAGTCCACCTCCTCCATCACAGCAGACATCACAGACAGAGAACATCACTCCTAGAGTAACTAGATCAAGCATGCAGACATCGCCTAAAGAGCAGAGCACAGTAAGAGAAGAGAAGAAAACAAAGAAGCACAGATGGAAGCCTGAAATGAAAATGATAGAGAAGAGAGCAATAGAACAAGGTAAAGTAGTAACAATTGACAGATACTATGACAGGTATGGAGATTCAGATAAGCTTAAGATTGAAGACATTGTGATTAATCATCTACTTACTTTCAAAAAGACTATTAGAAATTGAAGGAAGTATACCTAAGGACTTGTATGGGAGATTGGAAATAAGAAAACACTTGGCACAGATTGAGGATGATACAATCAGGAATCAAGAAATTGATAACATGTTGCCTGTGATATCATTACAAGAAAGGGAAAGGATATTCAAGGAATTAAAACCTTTACTAAGGACCAAGGTAAGATTGTTGAA
>MU224731.1:416956-434351 GCA_018584345.1 Thuja plicata | reverse complement strand
GCCAATATTATAGCATAAATTTCAAACTCAATAATTCATGTGCATTAATAAAACATGGAATACTTATCTTAAGTTTCAAATATTTCCTTTTGTAAGGTGAGCTCATATAGGAAATATCAACTCTCATCAAAATTTGAAGTTGTTTGCGGGGGACACGCTGCAGGATATCATAATGTTGTTTATGCTAGCCATGTTGATGACCTTCGTGCAGAGCAACAACCTAGAGTGGATGATCACCATTTTCTCACTCTCCTTTAAGGATGGTTCAAATGGAAAGGTAACATTGGTTATTATTCCCCCCACAATGTACAATTGCAACTCTTATATCGTTGAACAATACTCATGTTTTCTTGTGAAATGACTTGATTGCTCCAAGAGAGGTGACACTCTATAATTAATTCTTTCTTTCTAGAAAGAGACACTTCCTTGACTGCATTCTTCTTTGTTAATGCTTGACCACTATCATAAAAAAATAATATATCTCTTTAATGAAAGCCACTTTCAGGAATTTCACATAGACCCATACACAGTCTGTCATAACTTTTGAACCCCACACTTTCTCTCCAATCCCTCCAGTGAGATTCTTCCAAATTAATTTTTCACCAACATATCCAAAATTCAGAAACATCCAATGGTGAATTTGTGAGATATGGTCCCTGTACTGAGACTGTATTTTCTGAGACAGTCACACATTCATCATCAAAAAACTACTCCCTTACATTTGCAATCTGGCTCTGATACCATGTTGAGTTTTAGGATAGCTGCAAATGTAATAGTACTCTATGTTGTATGTGTTTCCAAATGCAACAATCTCTCTTTCATTTATATTGGGAATGAGGCTAGAAGAGACATGTCCCTTCATGGGACATGTCTATTCATTATTATTTATAAGAAAGGACATGCCTCTTCCCATTAATTATAATGTAATCAATCTTATAATGTTTCATCAATCAATTATTAATTAAGAATAATATAATAATTTAATATTAATTGTTAAATTTTATATGATTAATAATAATATAACACATATATTATATTATTATTAATCAACATATATTATATGTATTCTAATGATCATACGACTAAAGCTACAAACATTAACAACAATAATGAATAAGTTCTTCCCATCAAATAATGAAGATTCGGTTGCAAAAGGTGTTGGCTAAATATTTTGTAAGTAGTCGTAAGTACACTACTTCCAAAATGAACTATTTAGGCACAGTACGTGAGAATTAATCTCTCCTCTCAACTTAGGGGAGGCACCCTTCTTATTGCTAATAACTCAACTAGAATCTAACTTGAAACTCAGATACTAGTTGAAACAATAATACCAATAGACTTAGAATTAACTGAAAGATTAATTGCTAAGCGTACTAGTTGATAACAGACTACGAAATATATATATGAGCTCACAGACTTATATACTATCTCACGGTAATTTCAAACTACAAGATTTCAATAGAATAAGCACAAAGACTTAAAGCATATGAACCTTCTACTCTATCTCTAATAAAATTATGAATCACAGCTCAAAGACTATGTATTCACCGTAACTAACTCGAATTGACAGTTATAGCGCAAAGTCTATACAAAATTAGATTCAAGATCCTCCTTATAACAATACAAATAATAAATCCACAAGCTCCCTCAACTCAAAGATTGAAAAACACCTTTTTATTCACTCAAAGTTAGCTTGCACAAATGAAAGCAAAGTTTGTATTTGCACAATCTCACCAAAGTTTTCTTGCTATGCATAAAGATTCCAAATTATAAGGAGCACCCTCCTTTATTTATAGGTGAGGGGCTGAGAGCAAAAAGTGGGAGAAACCCAACTAGTCGAGACTTATTCAACAACTAACTACCTACAACTGACTTATTCAACATTACAGTCCTATGTAATGTGATTACATGTAATGAGTTATGTAATTGCAAATTTTTGCTTTGCACGTTTGACTACATATGCAATGACAATTTTATGCTTTACATGCAACTTGTCAAAGCAAAATTATAGAATGCATGATGAAAAATAAACTAAGTGTCTGACAAGACACGACCCCTATTACATAAACCTCTTATATAAGAGGTTTTTTTGCCACCGGATTGCCAAATTCTGAAAATCTTCAAATCTGTTCATGGGTGGAAACATCTGCAAAAAAAAATAACGCTTTGACCTCTGCATTTGGTGGCATCACTAATTTTCATTTTCAACCCTGATTGGAAAGACGCCCATGATCTCTCTTATAGGTCTGCTATCACCTGCTTGGAATCAGTCTTGAAAGCATTTCTAAAATTGATGAAACTTGAATTTCATCTTTCCTTTGTGCCTGACAAGTGATTCTCTGAATTCGGATGAGCACTTGTAGCATTTGATTTTAAAACTTGGTAGATCGTTGTGCATCCTGGACTTCAAACAAGGTTGGAGTGAAAAAATTGTCTTTTGTGAGACATGGATGCAATTAGGAGGTTTTAGAGTGCACTACAAATGAAGGTGCAGGTGTAGTTCAAACATGCAACAACTTATGTTGTTGAGGAAAACAGTTCCTACCACATGAGAAAAGTAAAAGACTTCTTAAGTGGAATAGGAGGTTTTGGGTGCAACTGCATATTTGACTGCACGGGTAATATACATGTAGTTCATTGTGCAGTTGGGTCAAAAGTTCCGACTACACTTGGAAATGCTTTCTTCAAAAAGGGTATTATAGGAGGTTTTGAATGCGACTGTGCATTCAACTACACGCAACAAAATATGTAGTTGGGGTAAAAAGTTCCTATTTTGGAAATAACAGTAATGGAAGTTTTGGGTGCGACTGCATGTTTCATTACATGTAACTGAACATGTAGTTGGTATAAAAACCTCCGATCTGGATATGGAAAAGTAGGGAACATTTTGAGACAATTACATTTTTTATTACATGCAGCAGTACATGTAATGGGTATGAAAACTTCCGAATTTGGAAATAAGCGAGGAATAACATTGGAGGTTTTGGGTAAGATTGCATCTTCCATCGCATGCAGAGCAACATGTAGTTGCAAATGCAAAGGACCTAAAAACTTCCTAATTTTGCAAGAAAAAGTGATGACTTACAAATGGAACTTTCTGTGGGTATTGCATATTGAATTTCATGAATGACTACATGTAAGGAGAGTTTTGCAATCGCCATTTTTGGAACAACTAGGACTTGGAAATGGAGCTTTTTGGAAGCATTGCACTTTCAACTAGACATGTAAACACATCTTTTAAACATGCTGCAATCTTTACTCCATAATTTTTTGCTCATAATGGGTATGACAACTGCTGATGTAAGGCATATGTCTGCAAGCTTTTCCTTATTTCTCATCTCATGGAAGTAAAGGGAATTTCAGATTTCTCAAGGTAGATATATGCATGTTTTGGCAAACCATTGCTGCAAATGAAAGAGAAGTTATGATTTCGAATACATAGGAAAGGCCATGGCTGCATGTAGAATTGAGACGCCTACGAACACTAGGCTCTTGCAAAATGGAGATTCAACTTCTGAAGGTTTTTTGAACAACATCTTCCACACAGCTTTGCATGATACATCAAATGTTGTACACATTTCTTGAGAAGAAATCTGTTTGTATTTCACATTGTAGGAAATAGTGGTTTCGATTATGTTTCTTTTGCATATTTGGACTGAGCATGTCATTCTAAGCAATCCTAGAAAGTTTTAATTAAATCCTCTTGAAAATGAGGACATCCATTAATCCTTTGGAAGGAATTCTCCAAGCAAAACACCAATAACAAAGACATAAAAAGAGAAACACAAAAAACCCCAGCCACTATTTTCTGAAATTATACAACAAGAATCTAGAAGTTTCAGCACGTTTTTGGCAAAAACATCATTTCAAAACCCTAAAAACCACTTTTTATGCCAAAACAACCCACTTTATGGAGAAAAACGTCTGAGATTTTGCAAATACATCCATGTTCTTTTAATAAAAATGACTGTGAGAGCCAAAAACGAAATCCACTGGAAAAATGACTGCTGTAATCCACTAGAAAGCTACGTTTTGCAAAATAACAGCCAATATAATGTATGAAAAGTAAAAACAAACCAAATCTGGTAAGAAAAACGAACATAAGAACTCCATAAGAATCACGATTTCAGTAAAAACGACTACTGAAATGATAAAACGATTTCTTAAGAAGAACCGCATTCCTGGATAAGGCACGGAATCCTTGTATAAGAAGAAAAACGTGAAGACCAGCACTCAAGAAGAAACTCGGAGACACTCAAGTTAAGGCTATGGGCCACACATGGACACCAAAAAATGTTCTCTTGTCTCTCCATCAAAAGTCTACCTGCAACAACATAACTTGCTGCATTATCCATCACCACTTGAACCACATTTTCTTCCGCCACCTCACGTATGACTTTTTCAATTGTCTCACATATGTATGTGGCATTTTTGACATGTGAGGAAGCATCCATGGACTTAAGAAACATGGTGGATCTTGAAAATAAAGCAAAATAATGATCAATTAATAAATCATAAATTACAAAATTAAAATATTAATCACAAAATCAAATTCAAATTATTCAATGCATTTAAGGAAGTGGAATGATCAATCACCTCCGCAAGAAATAAGAAAATTTAGGAGTGTCCTATTCCTCCTATTTGTCCAATCATCTGTCATGATGGTGCAACCCTTTTTGCTCCAAAACACTCGCTGGTCCACTAATTCAACTTTTATATCTTCAACCATTTCTAACAAAATGTGGCCACTTAACTCAACATCAGTAGGGGCTTTAAACCCCGCCCCACAAATGGTTACGACATCTATCATGCCTTGCCAGTAAGGAGACCTGTCACAAATAGATTAAATAAGTATGTGTAATAAAATTATAAAAATTCATTAGACAAGGCAAAGTTCATACTATAAATTTTAAATTTAAAACAATCAAATTACAAAGAATTACCTAGCTGCAATAAATGGAATGTTGCAAAAGTACCAAAACTTGCAAATTATTTTTTTTGTAGCATCATGGACCTCCCTATTCCAAGGCATGCTCTCAGGCGAGGGTTGTGAACCAAGAGTAGTGCATGGCACAAAATAATTGTCCAACCTAGATTTTTTAACTCTAGGACCAAAAGCTAATAATGCCACTAGAAGGATCCGAAGTAGAAGTAATAGCACTGGCAGAAGAACTAGGACAAAACAAAGGCATGAAAGAACCCTCTCCAACACAACCTACAGACAGGGTTGAACGGGAACCAATACTATCTAACTCCTCCTTTTGCCTCTTCTTTGTTTCCTTTAATTCCTCAAATGTTTCTAGTGCCAAATAGCATGCATGAACAACCTTGGCAAGTGCTTCAGTACACGGCTCAATATCATGGCCATGTATCTTGAAATGTGGTATTTAAATCTATTGATACCACCATGATTAATTTCATTACAATATTTACATTTCACTTGTCCTCTTGTTCTACCAGGAAATTCTTCGCTATATTTCCAAGTCTCATCCTTTTGACATAGTTTCTTAGCCTTAGGTTTAGGTGGGGTAGGAATAGACATTGGGGAAAAATATGGTTTTCAAAACGTCGAGGCTGCTGCAACAAGACAATTTTACAAAAAAATTACCATTTGTGCATTGTGTCTTATAAACTAATTCAAAAAAATAGAATTAGTCCAAAAACAAATGTAGAGTTTGTTAGATGTCTTACTATGGATATATTATTCTACACAATATAACAGTAATGTAGCAATGTAAGATTACATCTCGCCAACACATGACAAGCACACAGAAGGATAAAACGATAACTTTAGACAACATATGGCAGAAAGATATGCTTTATTCTCATGTAATGTCATCACAACCATAATTCCTTCTCGCTGCTAACAGGCTACATATAAAGTGGTCGACGGTTGGTTGGACGAATCAACCGTCACCAATCTCCTACAACTACCCGAGAACCAACTGCCATTACATTGTCCACACAACACATAACAAAATTATTATTAACAAACTACGGCTAACATCAACCCCCCCAAAAAGGAAGTTGTCTTCCAGGCGACTAAAAAACAAAATGGCTGATGTAGACACACAAGAAATCTGTGATGACCCCCTTTTTAGAAGGTCTTTGCAGTAGCTTGGTCAGCTCATCATCGTGACCCTCGTGAGCTGATGCCTGGATTTTAGGGTCCCAGTTGGCAAATTTACTATTTTTAGTAAGTCTGGACTTACTATTTTTAGTAAGTTAGTTCGGTCAGTTTCCCTTTCTAGCAGGGCAGTATCGGTAGTGATCAGTTTCCAGACAATGCTCAGTCTGTTCAGTTCCTTGGTTGGGGACTTACTATTTATAGTAAGTCTATTTTCAGCAGTTGCTAATTTTGGCAATACAGTGGATGACTCCATCAGTCTGGCAGGTTCAGTAGTGGATGCAGGTTTTATCACTGGAGTGCATATTGATTAATTAATTAATATTAATTAATAACGATATGTTATTAATTAATAATAAAGTTATATTATTATAATAATACTTTATTATTATAATAATTTGGAAGTTGTTATTCCAGAGACTGGTTAATTGATATATCCTTTTGGGAGACTATGGCGTCCAAAGAGTTATAAATACGGAGGCATTCTTAATGCTGATCATCGAATATTGATGATTGAAATTGTTCTTGGGAATTGTTCCTAATTATCTGAGCCCTAGCTGAAGGGTCAAATTAGTTGATTGAAGACTGATTCTTCTTCATCTAATCATCAATCAATTGCTGTTGTATAATTGATTGCATCCTCATCGTGTTGTTGTATACGATTGAAGGAAATTCTGATTGTTGAACTGAGACCTGCCCAGAGGTCATATTGCATCGAATGGTGAAAGGAATAAGTCTGGATACCAAACTGGTATGCTGAAGTTGTTTCCATGTATCAACGCCTTGAATGAATTAAGGCAGGGTCTGATTGAAAACACAGCGTGTGCTAAGGAAACCACGCGTGAGGATTGGGAGCTGTTAAGACAAGTCGCGGCAGAGAGGAGGGCTTCCGCAATACCACCCAAAGTCACCAAGCGCTGCGGGTATTAGCTCATCCGCCACCAGCACCTCGAGCTGCTAACAAGGTGTCATGCGGGTGGCTCTTACAGACCCTTAATGGGTCCACACATCAACAACAGCCACCATCATATAGTCAACAGTAGCCACAACATATAGTCAACAGCGGCCAGCATTATTAAATGCGGAATTGTAACCAGGTTCTTTCCGTTTAATTAATCATTGAATAAATCATTGTTAATAGTGGCATTGTTTTAATAAATTAAATCAGATTTATCTGCAGACTTGTTATCGAAATACTTTAAAATTCATCAATTTATACTTTGTAGCGATTCCAAAAAGGGCATAAAGTTGATAGAAATACATTTCCAGCTTATTAAATATTTTAATAGGAAGAAAGGAATAAAGTTTCAGTGGTTTTCATAAACAAGAGCCAGTTGGGCTCAATCACAGTAGTACCAAGACTTGCCTGCCAACTGTTCGACCAAATGCCAACATATGATTTGCACAGAAATTGATAGAAATTAGATGGTTTAAAGATGAGGCCAACTCGGGCTCATTACAAAATCTACTGGAGAGAAGGATGAGAGGACGTAGGACGTGCCAGCTGTTGCCGAAGAAGCCTCAGATTAGGGTGTGCAGACCAAGTCACCTGTTGTAGTTGAAGGAAGGTATCCTAGAAAGTCCTCTCTATGCTGTAAAGAACACCCATCATCCATGCCTAGCCTACTAGAATGTGAGGCCTTCCCAATGCCTCCAACATTTCTATAGTTTTTGTCTGTGACCATTCCTTTGCAGAAACGCATCTCGTGAATTCCTGGTAACATCCTTCATAAATCTCAGAAGCCTCTCTACTAACTGTACCACTACTGTGTCTTGCCCGACGTCTATTTCCTTGGTAGTTGCTCCCATCCTAGCCATGAAGAGAGCCATCTCCATCTGGCAACCAAATTTTTGAAGAGTACTCATGGGGTCTCGAGGATCTGGTGTAACCCTCGTAGCACAATGGTGGTCTTTGTTTCTGTTACCATACCTCCCTCCTCTTGCACTGGCTCAAGTGGCTCCACTGGTACTCCAAGTAGGGGTAGGGCATTATCTATGGAAGCGTGTATGTCTTCTTGCTCGTCCATTGGTGGTGTCTGTTCTCCTACTATTGCACCCTGAGCTGGTAGTGTAGGGTGTGGTCCTAGTGCCTGTTCCTCCAACGGGGTCAAGTGGCAGCACCCCTTGCGGGGGTCTGGGGGCAGCGTCCCAAGTGGGGTCAAGGGGCACCTTCCAAACCATCCAAAACTCCACGGCGCACACCTTTTTCTTGATTTTGCGTGATGTTTAAAACAATGCTGATGAAGCCCATGAATGGTACAGGTGACAGCTTTCCTTTTCTCGGTCGTACGGATGGCCCACAATGGAACCCCTCTGTGTCGTATGGTCATACGACCAATGTCCTTCTCTCCACTGTGCGGACGTCATACTGCTCGTATGTGCGTATGGTTTTCTCTACACTGTACGGCCCCTAATGTTGCCATGCACAGTATGGACAACTTTCATTCCATGCACCGTACGGCCAACTTCGTTTCCCTGTACCGTACGACCAACTTTCTTTCCATGTGTCGTATGGACCACTCCGTTTCCATGCACCGTACAGCCATCTTTCTTTCCATGCATCGTACGGCCAACTTTGTTTCCCTGTACCATACGGCCCACTCTACTTCCATGTACCATACGGTCTGTACCATTGTTTCGTACGGCATTGCTTGTCGTTGTTGTGTGGTTTGTATGTTTGCTCAAGCCTCTCACTCGTACGGCTCAGCGTGGTCGATTTTTTAATTTTTTCCTGGTTTTGAGATCCTTGGCCTCCTCTTATCCTGGTCCTGGTACTTTTACCTGTAAGCTTTTGAGGGTGTTTGTTTCTTTTTATTCTTGTTTTTGCCCCCTTTTCTGTCTTGTCTCTTTCAAATCCGAGGATGGGGGTATCATCCACCCTCGCTGCGCCTTCCTCACAATGAGCGTACTCTGGGGGTAGGTATCTTTTTCTTCTGCTTCAATTTCGAGAATCTTCAGTACATTACAATCTGGGTGGAAGATTTCATAATCCTCTATCGGCCAGTGAAATTACCCGTTGAGGGAACTAGTCTCATCCTCAGAGCAATTTCCTAGCCTCAGAACCCCTTCCTCGTCAGGTTCCATCCCATCCTCTTTATGGCATTCGTCTCCTAATTCTGAGTCGAATGCCAATTCTTGGCTCACCGTCTGAGTGCACAGATCAATGATATATTTCTTTCCATCGCTCTCAATAGAGAGTGTTCTTTTTTCAATTATGGTTAGCGTTTGCTGTGATGAGCCATCCTCTGCCTAGGAGGGCATCATACCCCTTTTTTCTCCAGACTAATGACCACAAAGTCAAGAAAGAACAGTTGACTTCCAATGACCACCCTTTGTCCCATTAGCGTTCCTCTCGGTTTAATGCCATGTTGCTCTGCTCTTACCAGATAGAATGTCGGAGGCCACAGAGTTGGTTTGCCCATAGCCTTCCATGTCTCTTCCGGTAGCATGTTCACTCCGGACCCCCCATCCACAATGGTGTTTGTGAGTTTGTATCCCATGATTTCCATTTCCACAACAGCAGGCATCCTGCCAATGCCTACGGCCAACAACATAGGGTTCATGGTGGTATTGTTTTCTTCTTCCACCATACCGTCTTCCTTCCTCCTGTTGTTCCTTCTCTGTCCTTGGTTGTGTCCCATACCTCATTGTTGTTTACCTTAGTGATGGCTACCTTCAGCTGTGGTAATGTTTCTAGAAGGTTCACCACCCGTACAGGTACGGTGGCTTGCAACATCTGCTCTATGATGTTGGCCTCAGATGCTGACTGTACGGGGGTACTCACATTGCCATGTGAGAGTCGTCGTTGCGCCAGTTCGACCTCGATTTTTGCTTCCCTCAACCTTCCCTTCTCTGTACTAGGATCAGGATACGTGAGCTTCCTTACTTGTGACCTCGTCATGGCAAGAATCTCCTCTTTAGGGCGTGCGACCTCTATCATGTTTACCCCCTTCTGTCTCGGGCAGTTAGCATCCTCATGGTTGCCTTGACCACACCATTTGATGCTTCCTCCACCTTGACCGTTGTCGCTCTCACAGTCCCACACAAAGTGGCCCCACTCATTACATCTGCAGCATTGTATCATGAGCCACCCCTTCACATCGTACTGGATGCGACTTCTCGGTGTGTTATTGTTGCTATTGTTATTACTTCCTCTTTGGTTGGTGCGATAACCTCCCGAAAAGGCGTTTGTGTTTCTTGGAGGTGTGGCAGGCGGAGTTGTTAGTTCCCCTTGGGTAAAGAGCACTTGAGCGCTCCTTGCCTTCAGATTGTACGGGCACTCCTTGATGGAGTGCCCTAGTACCTGACAGATGTCACAAAATGCCTTCTTTGAAAAGTTGGTTTTGGTATGGCCTTCCAACTTGCAATCTGTGCACCAAAGTTCCTTGCCCTCTTTTGTCTTCTTTCCAGCCCTCATTTCTTTCATCATTTTCATCGCGTCTTTTCGTAGTGCCTGTATAGTTTTGGATTCTCCCTCACTGTCCCCATCCGTGCTATCGTCATCACTCGTCTTCTTCTTACCTCTGGATGTCTTGTTTTCACTTTCAATATCCATCGCACGGTTGTAGGCGTCGGTGTACGAGGATGGTGGCACCACTTTCATCTTCCTCCTTAGGTATGGAGTTAGTCCCTCAATGAACCATCATTTTTTCAGACCATCTGCTAGCTGGTTTTCGAGTTTACCAATGAGTTCCTTTAGCCTACAACGGTAAGCTCGTACCATTTCATTTTTCCCCTGTCGTGTATTGTAAATTTTTGCCACTACATCATCATCACGGAGCAATCTAAACTCCTCCTGGAATGTTTTTTTCAGGTCATCCCAAGTCGCCTTGCCCATTGCTGGCAGGTCTGTGTACCAATCAATTGCAATCCCTCGCAGGGTAGCAGGAAAAGCCTTCAACCAATAGTCATGGTCATCCTGGCCATTTGCTTCCCATATCGTTGCACATGTTTTACAGTGGCGGGTTGGATCCTCTGATCCATCCCCACTAGACTTGGACAGTTTCTGCTTCTATGGGGGGTTTGCCATTTGCCACGTACGGTAGGCAGCGTGCACATTATTAGACGTCGGTGGGTTAGTTCCTCCTCCGCGTCCTTGTGCATCTTCCGCACCTCTGGCTACACGTGAGTCTTCTACCCCTCCACCTCTGTCGTTCACGTCTTGGTTGCCTCCTTCGTAGTGGTACCGGTACTCTCTTCTCCCCAAAGTCTCTTGTTTTGTTCTCCCTATTCTTGATCCCTCCGAGATGACGAGATTGTCAATGCCCTACAGGGTACTCTCAAATAAATCTGCTACCTCCCCTTTGAGATTTCCCTCTTGGGTATTGTCCTCTTCGGAATGCACAGATGGTTCAGTTGGTACTGAGTCACCACCTTCCCAACTGTCGGTGTCAGATCCTTCGTGCGCCCAGGAATTGCTCAGGAGTGGTAGTTCCCCGACAATCGCTTCCCACTCCTATCTTGACGGTTGTATTTCGGCGCCACGTGCCCACGGTGGGGGACCAACAGACTGTTTCATTAGTTGTAGTCGTTGGCGTCTCTTCGCTTGCTCTTGGATACGCAGAGACCTCCGTACGGTAGTTTCGATTTCCTTCTCTCCTTCTGTCTCTGCCTTTGCACGTTGCCTTTTGTCCTTGTTTGGTAGGTTGGGCATTAATTATCAAAGTTACTTACGCCTCCTAGTTCCAACAATGCTCGGGCCAACAATCTCGAAAGGCTACCCAGACGATCGTACACAGGAGCGCTCACCGTGAGTTCGACACGTACTATACCAGCCGAGACCGCTCTCTCCCGTTGTACGTACTCGTCAAACGTCCCACACGTGAACCAAGTGTTGTGTTAACTGGTCCTCTCGGGTTACTTTGGTATTGTCTCCTCCATCACTATCAATTACCAGGACTCGTTGGTCGAAGGTACAACCCATTATGTCGCCATCCTGCCAATCGTACTTCCCTCGACTGCCAGGTTCGAACTTAGGCAACGGAACCAAAATGTTTGATGTCTTACTGTGGATATACTATTCTACACAATATAACAGTAATGTAGCAGTGTAAGATTACATCTCGCTAACACATGACAAGCTCTCAAAAAGATAACACGATAACTTTAGACAACATATGGCAGAAAGATATGCTTTATTCTCATGTAATCTCATCACAACCATAATTCCTTCTCGTTGCCAACAGGCTACATATAAAGTGGTCGACGGTTGGTTGGGTGAATCAACCGCCACCAACCTCTAACAACTACCCGAGAACCAACTATCATTACATTGCCGATACAACACAAAATAATTATTATTAACAAACTACAGCTAACAGAGTTTTTAAAACTTATTAATTCTTGAATCTTGATTCTTTTTCCTTTCAAACTCAAAGTTCAAAGAAAGAAGAATCAACAAACCCTATATTTTTTTTAGAAAATTTTGTAAATACAAATTTACATTTTTTTCTAAAATAAAAGTAGGGTTTTCTATTGTTCTTTTATTGAAGTTTGAAATGGATTTGAAAGAAAAGTTTTAAAAAAAACATGAAGATTGTTTATTAGAAAATACAAAAAAAAAAAAAAATCCATAAAATTTCACACTTACCTCTTACAACAAATTTGAAATGAGATGAGAGCTCTTTGCAATTGCTGGTATGGGCTCTTTGATGCTCCAAATGCAAGTATTACGCTGTCCCAATGTGATTTGTTGAATATTTTTAGCTATTCCTCCCTGCTGGTTGCACTTCAATGGACTCTTATTTTTCTTCTAATCTCACACTTCTCTTTTCTTCTCAATACAATGAAATGAAATGCTTTTTAGGGTTGCAATGAACAAATAGAACTAAAAAAGTAACTTAAACATTCTTTTTTTTTTGCACAAAACTTTGTCTGTCGGTCGAATCCTATCATCGGGACTTGGCAAGTCACCCTGTGACATTACAGCCCAGACTCGGTTGAGTCCAAGTCCGGGCCCTTGGGACTCACCGAGTTTAGGCAAGTCTCGGCGAGTCTGGGAACTCTGATCAAATGTCACATGTTCCTCATCAGACCAATGAAATGCGCCCTTCTTAGTAAGATTTGTCAAAGGTGATGCCAACTATGAGAAGCCCTTCACAAATCTCTTGTAACTTAAACATTCTTTTTTGATATATTCTTAGCAACACAATCCCAAGAAACCCCTCAATTTTGATATATTCTTCAGTGATGGCCAGTCTAGAATAGCTTGTATCTTCTTTTGGTGTACTTTTACACCGTCAGCTCCAATCACATGCCCCAAATAAAGTATCTCAGTCATCTTGAACTCACATTGGGAAGCCTTCGCATATAGTGATTGTGCTTCCATGATACTCAATACTACATCCAAATGTTGCAAATGATCACTCCATGTCTTGTTGTATATCAATATGTCTTGTAACTACTCATGGAAGGTGTGATTCATGCAAGACTGAAATGTTGTTGGTGCATTTCTGAGTCTGAATGGCATGACAAGAAACTCAAAGTGTCTGTATTGACAACGGAAAGCAGTTTTGTGTATGTCTTCTTCCCAAACATGTATCTGATGATAACCTGAACGAAGATCAATCTTAGAGAAATACACAACCCTGTGCAGCTCATCAAGAAGCTCATCAATCCTATGGATGGGGTACATGTTCTTTATGGTCTTCTTGTTCAGGCTATATAATCTATGCACATATGCATAGTGTCGTCTTTCTTCTTCACTAGAACAACTGACGAAGCAAAAGGATTGGAACTAGGCCAAATGTGTATTGTACTCAACAACTCCTTGATTGTTTTCTCAATCTCTTCCTTAAAATGGTGTGTCAGTAAGGCATAGTAATAACTGGCTTAGCGCCCTCCTCAAGCTCTATGACATATTCAAACCCATGATCAGGTAGACGACCTGGGGGAAGGTCTCCAAATATTGCACTATGCTTATCCTGCACTGTCGGGATATCAATATGGTATTGTGGCTAACTATTTGAGGAAGGCTTAGTAGACACAAAACACTGAACTGCCCAATCCGCATCACTGTGTCTGAATAGAGCCTCCATCCTCGCTGAAACCACCCGAGGACCACCATCATGCATACCCTTAAGCACGCTTTTCTTGCCATCGACCATAAATTCAAGTTGCATCTGGTTAAAGTCCTTAACATACCACCCAAGCGGCTCTAACCATTGAAGTCCCAAGATGCCATCCCCATTTTCTAAGCCCAAGCACATAAAAATCACCTATTAAGGTGTAATCTCCAATCTGAATACTCATTTGGAGAACCATCGTAGTGCAACTCAATGGAAATCCATCAGCAATGTTGACACTGAATCCTGAAAAATCCTCAACCTGTAATCCACGTTTCACTACTAATATTTCATCAATAAAATTATATGTGGCTCCACTATCCACTAAGCAAACCATTTGTTGCCCCTTATGTTAGAACCCCAATGGTTCTACCTCTAATTCACTATCTCTGAAAGATATCGTTTTTGCAAGTTTCATAGTTTTTTTGAGTTTTTTCAGAGTTTATGCTTTTTTTTGGATTTTTTGACAATATTGAAATAACAAAGTAACAATGCTTGAAATTTCAAACGAATTGCACAAACTAAGCATGAAAGATCTTTATTTGCTAATTACCAATTTGCAACATATACAATGAATAATTCATGCAACTAGAATTCATTGAATGCAAACACAGGAACCTGTAATTCTGAATGTATGTACTGGTGATCATCAAAATATCCAATGCAGCTAATCAAGAATGATTAATACTTTGACGCCAAGATGGAAATTGGAGAGGAAAGGCACCAAACAATCCAAAATGTGCCTTCTTGAGCCTTGACATTACCCTTTGTACACTCACGTGGCCTCTTAATGACCTGCGGCTACCCTATTATTCCAATCGCTGGCTTTTATGAAGGCTGTGATCTGTATTAAATAAAAACTTCAAACTCTGCAGTTTGTCCTGTGAAAATATAAAGCATTCAAACCCCAATCTCTGCAAACAATTAATTCATTCTTGGCCTCTGAATAAGACCAACTCCTGTGCACAATCTCACTAGTTATTTCACCAACTCAAGGTGCATGAGAGCCTATAGAATTCTCAATTCCCAAGCCAATTATGAAACCCTTGAAAGTTAGAGTCTTCACCAAATACAAACAAAATCAACAAATTCACAATATGGTTCCATTTCTCTCAAATGGCTTTTTATAATTCCTCATAAAGGTTCGAACCAAGTAGCTTTTCCAACAAGACACATTAATTAATTATTATTTGCTTTTGTTGTCACCTTTTTGACTTAGCCATTTCCTAAGTCTTGGGCGCCATAATTTAAATAAGCATTTATTGACATTAAATGAAGTCTTTGGCCCCCTCTTTTAAAATAAACTTTATAATAGCTCTTTTATAATTAATTATTAATTAAGTATACTTTATTAATGAGCGGATACTTTAGTAGTAATTAACGTCGTAATCTCGAGCCAATAAATTTATTCCAATCAGACAACTGAAGAACTCCGCTAACACCAAGGTCAGGTGCCCTGCCAAAAATAGCAACATGGCATATGCCATAACTGACTTACTATAAATAGTAAGTCTTTGAATGAAAGATCTGACAACATTACCACAACCCCACACTGCTACCAATCCGTTCAGGTACCCTGCTAAAGATGGAAACCCAAGCTTCCCGAAATAGACACTATAAATTGCAAGTGTGCCAATCTGACCCAAACAAAGAGCAATCTTGAACATCCCTGACCTCTACAGTGGGAATTGGCCACTTGCTCTGCTAACTGAGACCCGCTATCCCTCTGACTTAGCCTACTAGGATCACTGATAGGCTAATCCATCCCACAACCATGGTGAGCTAAGAAGGGGACATTACACCTTAACGACACCTCTCAGCTGGAAAGGGCGGCTTCAAGGAACTCCAGATAGAGTGGCATGCGTGGAGTCTCTTTGGTTGTAGTATCCTCCAAATCTATCTGTTGTGGCTAATCCTCCTGTTCATTATCCTCATCAGCACTATCTTCTTGCTCATCCTATTCTTCATCATCCGATATGACCTCAATCAAATGTGTTTTGCCTTTACCAAGGCAACAATGTCCAGGCTCCCATGGTTCCTTGCAACAGAAGCATAGCTTCCTCCTCAATTCATTCTTAGATTCTTGACCAATCTTTGGAGGTGTGTTCTTCTGTTAATTAAAACCCATTTTATTTGGTTTCCATGAGCTGAAAAGGTGTGACCTCTAGCTCAAGGGCTAACCCAATGTAAGATCCCCTACTAGATCTGAGCTAAACTTTCACATTTCCACTCTATGTAATTTTGTCAAATAGTTGTAATACAAATGGAATTGCAAAATTAAAGGAACAATGTTTGTTTCAAGTTTGACTATAATATGCAATTATGAACATGATTGCAAATAGTTAACTATGACACAGATAGCAATGCTCAGAAATAAATATTGATAATATTCCTTACAAAGGTAATTTGTAAATCTCTACGTGTAGAATGGTATACAATGGCACAAATAGACAAGTTCCAATAATAGAGCCCAATTCAGTCATTGCATAGTCAAAATGAAAACAGAAGCTTGCGGGATATGTTTGACCTTGTTTCAGACAGATACTTGGTGATTCATTATAACTTTGGTTCCTTCCCTTATGCTTAAGTTGAGTTGATTAGCACTTCATAGCGTATGCACGTACCAACTTCTGTTATATAACTCCATTAATAATAGATGATAGTTGATACTATTCTCCCAGGCATACACAATGCTTTAAGCTATTAGCAACCACTAGCAATAGATATTGAAGCAGATGCTCAAACCCTTACGTTGTTCTACGTTACAGATGACCACCAGTAATATATAAAGACATGGCCCAAGATTGAGTCACCAAGTAGCATCTGTTAAAACCCTCCATTATTGCATCTTTATGATCAACAAGAAATCATGCACAGGCATTCTAGAATCACGGCCAGCAACAGATGATGAATATTACCTTCCCTGCATTCCAAATGTAAAGAGGGACGGCAGTAACTTTGTACTCAATAGATATTTATTCACTTCCTTCTATTATGGGTCGGAACCTTAATATTAAGCCTCCAAACATTAATCCACAAACAATATTGATCCCTAAAATCGGCAAATTGTAAAGAACTGCACTTGGCTCTTCCTGAATATTCAATGATAACTTGTATACAATAACAAACTAATTTCCCAATAGACTATGCAAAGCTAAATTTGATAGCATAACCAGCAAATTCATTAACTAATTCAGTGAAATAC
>MU224731.1:362140-382051 GCA_018584345.1 Thuja plicata | reverse complement strand
TCCTAAGATATCTGACGCTCTGTGCAGACACCCTGCCAATCCTGGCCATACCAAAAACCCCACTTACTAAAAATAGTAAGTCAGCCAAAATGACCCGAACGAAGAGCAAACCTGATAAACTGAATCTACAGAATGGAATCCCAACGCTGGCTCCCCAATCTGACCCCTTCTGAACACCCGATTAGCTTGCAAGGGTCGCCAAACCAAGCTAATCCCGAAGTCTGAAAAACGAGGACATTACACAATTGCACAAGAAGAAGGCTTCAAAACTATCAAGAGACACTCATCATATGCAATAATAGGGGAGATGGGGTCTCACCCTACACTAATGATAGTGTACTTTCCACCAATCAGCAAGACACAAAAGCAAAAGTAAAATAAAAAAGATACATATAATGTATAAAGGAAGCACATAAGCACAATTCCTTCTTTCAGTTCACCAATTACAAGAGTATACATCATGATGAAATGAGGTAACAACTACATATCATTCAAAATTATATTTACAAGCAGTTGTTCGCTAGGGAGATTCCCTAGCTCACCCAATTCTCACAAGAAAATGATCAAATCCACTCGAACAAATACCACACAAAACATGCTAAAATCATTGAAGAATGAATAATAACATAATTCCAAGCATAGGAGGTCAAAAGACAAGTCTCCTACATCAACCTTCTTTTAGGGCAACTTTCTGAAAAATATCATTTCCAAGCCCCTATCTCATATTTGCCTCTTTTATAAGTTTTACATTTTCCCTGGCAAATGTGTATTCACCCAGCGGATGCAAATTTGTCCCCTGTGAATAGAGAGAAGTAATAAAATAAGACAGCTTAACTTTGTTCTCTGAAATTTTCATAGAAATGTTTGGAAGATGTCCTACAAGCTAAATTGTTTTCAAGCCTAGAGCACTATGTTTTGATAAAAGAACCCTCTCCCGAGCTTATTTGCATACATAAACATAAATAACACTACTACAAGCGAAAGGCTTTAGAATATGTATTCACTCATGACTTTCTACCATATACATCTGGGGAAAAATTGAAGTATACCTTTGATTTCCATACGTCAAAAAGCATCTTGATCATCAAATAAAAAGTTAATATTTCATACTTTTTTAGATATCATTTAAAAATGCATTCTGTTTATTCAAATACATCTCCCTGATTACTCATTCAATTTCATTCAAAATTTAACATACAAATAAAGTTACAAACTTGTATCTGCATCCAATGAATACATGGATGGATACTTTCCAAGATTATTTACATGCTTTAAAAATATCATTTACTCACATTTACAAAACTTAAGCAATTGGAATGCATAAATAAAAACCAAGAAACTTGATGACTCTTCCAAGCTTTTCCATCTCATTCTCCATGGTTCCAATCTCACAAATAAACAACAATGCCTACCAGTTGACCTTATGGATCTCAGAGGTCCACAACTTGGACAACACGAATAGTCAAACACATGGGATTGACAACACAAGCAGAACCATCATGGTTTCGCAAACACAAGTTGGATTCAACAAAATTCAATCACACGAGGAATAAAATATGGCCCAAGGATAATGGATTGTCATCACTTTAGGTTGTCTAAGAGACACAAAGTAGGTTCAAGGATACAAAACAACCTCGGGCAAACACCTATCGCTATATATGTTTCTTATGAACATTGAAGTTAAATCATAGATTTTGACATAAATGTTCCTTAACATCGAGTCAGAGAGCTGTGATGGAGATCCCTTCAACAGAGGGTAAGGGAATTGGGAAATCATGCTGCCCTTTTGATCTTTCTAGTTCTCCGAAAAAAGCGAGACTGTGCAAAAGGATCATAGTAGTAGATATAAGATGGTTGTGATTGATCAAAGTTCATTGGAACAATTTGTCATCAAACCACCTTGAAATTTGGTGAGTCGTTTGTTGGGTATCGTTTTTTCCCTTTGGCTATTTTTAGTTGTTGAGAAGATATTTTTCTGCTAAGTGTTTGGTGATTGCTATGTTTAGTTTTGTTGTGCTTTATTGTCTTATCTTCCGTATGTGGTTTGTGTACAAACTATTATCGTGTTTCAATAATATGGTTTATTTGATTATGTATTGATTGTTGTTGGCTTCGGTAGTTAAAAGCATTGGTTGATTGTGTTTCTGTTGGCAATTGTCGAGTCTTTTAAATAGATTGTGTATCTTCAAGAAAAGTGATATGGTTTAGTCAGATCGACTTTGATCCCTGGCTAAACGTCTTTGGTATTTTTCATTAATAACTTCATCTGCGAATAAAGATAAACATTTGTATCTGATATGCATTGTCATCTCTATTATCAATTCATGTATTCATTTTATCAAATAGAGCAGTAAACAATTGGTGTTGGTGCCTTAAAGAAGTTGGGTTAGATTAGAGAGTTTCATGCCCTTGGACCCTATATTACTAGTTCATCCCCTGTGCTTGCCAGTTTAGGTTTGATCTGACCCAAATTCGAATTCAAGTCAGTTCAATAGGGGGTGTGAACACGGTTCGAAACTCTTCCTACAGGTTCATGTAGGATGTTGAGAAAATCTGCAATGAATTTCAACATTTTTCCTTGCCAATGATGAATTTTGACCTTTTTTTCCTGAAGGGCAACAAATTTCACCATTTTTTTCCTGCAACCACAATGAATTTCAACGTTTTTTCCTACAACTTAGACACTCCACTCACATTTCTATAAATCGCCTTGGTTTTTTTGTGTCAAGGCAAATGAATTGCAAATTATGTAAATAAATTCAAAAACATATTAATATATTAACTGCAATATTAATTTTAACCATTTTTCCTACAAGGGCAACGAATTTCACCAAATGTTTCTCGTAAGCATAATGAATTTCAACATTTGTTTCCTACAACTTGGACACCCAGCTCACATTTTTATAAATCGCCTTTTTTTTTCTGTGTCAAGGCAAATGAATGGAAAATTATTTAAATAAATTCAATAATTTATAATGTTATGGCTAATTAAAAATAATATTTGTAATGTTTTAAAGTAATAATATATGTTAATATTTACTATTTATTAATATTACTTTTTAGAATTTTATTATTATACTATAACGCTATATTAATTTTACTAATACTATATTATATTAACTTATTAATATTAACCTTCTTTTATTACATATATATTAATATATTAACTGCAATATTATATATTCATATATAGGGGAGACCTTACAGAAAAATGGTGGAGCTTCTTGTCTATAGTGCCAATAATCAAGGTCCAATCCTTGGGGGGTCGCTCTCTACCACGTCAACAATTGAGATTGCTTAGTTTTTTTTTGCTTATTGCTTCTAGCGCCAGCAATTGAAAGTTTCAACTCTCATGAGATTACTTTTTAGTGCATCAACATTTGAGGGGCCGCCAAGATCTTGTATCTTGTCTTATCTGAGGGATGTAGAGTGGGGCATTTGTATTTCGCACACAAGGTACATCGTTGGTCTTAATGTTTTAATAATGATGAATATGAGAAAAAGTAGAGAAGAATGTGAAAGGAGGATGGAAACTATATTAGTAAAAATAATAGTAAGAAGTGATAGATGTTACTTCAATAGTTCATAGTGATGCTATCAAATTGGAGAGAACAATAGTAGTCTGTAAATTTTTTGGAGCAAAACATACAAGGCTCGCAGTCAAAGAATGGATTGTGGTACGATGGAAAACAAATCTAGTGGTTAACTTCCTCCCCGAGGGTTTTTTTCATCATGATTTTTGAAGTGGGAGAGAAAAGACAACATCTTGAAGGAAGAATTGTGGAAGTTTAGCAACTCAAATATATACTTGCAAAATTGGACTCTAAATTTTGATCTCACATTATCTCAACCCCATAGAAAGTCTATTTTTTATCATGCTTTGCAATTTACCATTTGAAGATTGGTTTAGGGTGTGCTTGACAAATATTGGAGCTTCAATTGGAAAAAAAAAAAAAAAACTAAATGTAGATATGCTCAATGGTGAAACCCTAATATATGTGCAAATACAATGTTAGTGATCAAAGACATCCCAACATTGGTAAAACTTAGCACTGCATTAGAATTTGCAAATAAGAAAAAGAAAAGGAAACACCAAAATTCTTTTGTTTCAAATGCAAAAGGAGGAACCACTTTGTGGAATCCTATTGTCAATTTTTGAAAACAACACAGTAGATGAAACAAGTGGGGAGGGAAAAAAGTTAGAACACACAAAGAACCAATGACAATGGGCTGTGAGGTGAAATCCAAATCATAAAACGCCAATCGATGGAAAGGGGGAGAATCAAGCCCTATCCCACCCTAAGAGTTGAATAGTCAATAAGAGGCTTCAAACCTTGCAAAAAAGATGGACTTTAACAAATGGTAGTGGTTTGAGAGGGATGATCCAGAATGGGATGAATTAGATATCATAGATCCAATATGTATAAGCCAATCGTCTTTGAAACTCCTCAATCAGATTGGGAATGTTGGGAAAAACAAAGGTAGAAAAACAAATAAAAATGAGAGTGAGGAAATGGAAAATGAGAAATACCCTTATTTAGAGAGTCATGAAGATTACAACATTGAATGTTAGAGGCCTCAACACTCATAACAAACAAAGTGTGACCAAGCACTAGCTAGAAATAATGGCAGTTGATATAATTTTACTATAGGAAACAAAACTACAAGCAAAAGAAGCATCTTTGTTTGTATCTCAATACCAAGAATGGATGGGATAAATCTCTAAAGCGATTGGAAGAGTTGGTGGATTATCCATTCTATGGAACCCAAAGAAAGTAACAAGAGTAATTGTGTCGCCAAAACAAATTGGATAGAATGCAAGGTAAAGTGGAACACTTCTAATTTGTTTTTTGTTTTGTTTTTTCCTTTTTAACATATATGGACCAATTAAAACTAAATAAAAAGCAAGATCATGGGATATTATTTTCACATACATTTCACTACTAAGAGGAGATAAATTAATGTAGGGGGCAATTTCAATGCCATCCTAAGTTTACAAGAAAAAATGGGGGATTGTCTCAAGAAACCACAACCCTTAAGATTTCAAGACTTTACTTTAAATGTGGAGCCAAAGAATGGGAATTATATGGATGAATAGGTGATCGGGTTTCTTGAGTATATCTAAATGCCTTGATAGATTTATTTTGACAACAAATTGGTTGAACACTTCTATGTTGTGGGAGGCCTCAATTCTCTCCATACTTGAGGTTCGGTCATTTTCTGGTCAAATTGGCGGACAAGTGCTCTCATAAGATTTGATACAAAGATATTCATGTTTATGGAGAAATTAAATCACATCAAAGGAAATCTCAATATTTGGAATATAACATCATTCAAGAACATATTTGAAGAAAAATAAATAATAGAGAGGAACTGACATCGTTGAATCACAAATTTATAATGCACAGCATGTATAATACAAATTAATGGAAGAGAAAATATTGAGCTATTTGAACACGCCTAAGTATTGGCTAGGGAAGAGCTATAGCAATTCAACGAAAATCCAAAGAAGTATGGCTTGATGAGAAAGACTCGTATACAAAAAAATATTCATAACAAGACCAAGGGGAGTAGAGTGCAGAACAAAACTAACCAAATTCAATCTTCAATAGGAGAAAAACCCAAAGTGAAGCAATAATTTTTTTTCAAAAACTCTTGACTTTAGATGATTTAGTGGATCCACTGAGTATGTAAACACTAATTGCAAAAATTCATGCTTTGATATCCCAAAAATATAAAGAAATGTTAATGGCACCCTATACTATGGAAGAAATAATGAAAACTATATTCGCAAGTTCCACCTTGACACTGAACCTGATCTAGATGGATTTCAAGCTTTCTTCTTTCAAAATTGTTGGTATTTCATAGGGAAAGGCATATGGGAAGTTGTGGAGGATCACAAGAAGATGAAATTTGTGAAGAATATAAACAAACCTTTGATAGCATTGGTCGCTAAAAAGAAAGATACCTCTCTTTGTCAATTTTAGACCATATGACTATGTAGTGTGCAATATACAAGATAATAATGAAGGCAATGGCTATTAGGTTCAAGCTAATGTTGCACAACATTATCTCTCCAAAGAAAAGTGACTTCACTCCTAGACAAGACATCATGGAAGGTATTGTCATTGCAAATGAAATAATTCATTCAATTGAAAGCTCAAGATAGAAATTTATGATTCTCAAACTCAATATAAGTGAACCCTAGATAGAGTATATTGGCAGTTATAAATGTGAATAATGAAGAAGTTTGGTTTCAACCATTAATGGCTAGAGTGTATCTTGATTGTATGATTTCTAATGCTAGTTAACGAAACTTTATGTGAGTTCTTTTAATGCCCCCTTTCTAATCAGGTTGTATGGTGGATCATTAACCTATTCAATGAGTTCTCGTAAGCTAATGAGTTAGGGTTAGGGAACTCATGTTGATAGTTCGTTTTAGCAGTTTGGCAATAACAAAAGTTTATTTGTGCTCTATTGGTTGAGATGTGTGTAATTCCCTTTTTTGGAATGGTTTTGGTTGAGTTCTCCAATACTTAGTATTTTTAGTAAGGTAGTTCCAAGTGTTAACTAAGGCAGTTGTCAATGTTATTATCTTTAGATATGTCCTTGGATGCAATTACCTTACTTTTTATAGAGCTTGATGCTTTAAATTTAATAACATTAATTTTTTAAGTTATAAAGTTAAATTAAATATTTAACCTCATTGTTATTATCATAGTTGGAAAACTTGGACTCAGCAATAACTCGTTGGCCCAAAAATTAAAAAAACTTGGGACTCACCAAAAACTTGACGAAAAAAGTCATCAATAAATTGGCACTTTTATCAAATATTTGAAAATATGTAATTTCTTAAAATATTCTTACAAAACACACATACACACCAGATTTGTAAAACATATACTAATTTAAGATTTCCATTATATATAAATCAAAGTTTTGAGCTTAACACATAGCTATTAGAATTTAGCAAATTAGCATAGAGACATATACCAAAAAACAAGTGCAACATCTAAATAAAATTGAGTTCAATACATATCAAAGCCCAAATCCACAAAACAACTACAACCTCTGAATACATATTAAGTTCAAGTTTCAACATCAAAGAAAACTAGAAATCATAAATTGCATCTACGACTAAAGCTCAAAAGTGATTATTGACATTGGGTGGGTGGGTGGTGCTGAAGTATTTGCAACATCCTCAATAGGTGCCTCATCCAATGATATGAGTGCCTTAATGAAGGCCTCTATTGGATGCCCAAGCTTACGTTCATGTTCTACACGTGTTCTCACTTCTACATCCCAGTCATCTCCCTCCATCTCCAACTTAGCTAGACGATCATCAATGAAGAAAGAATCCACATCCACATCATCACCATGAAGAGCAACAACTCAATTTGTTGAATATGGATCAATATCATCCAAGTCAAGTGCTTCATGTGAAGCTTTCCCTTGCACCTTCTTTTCATGCAATCAAAGGTTGTATCGTACATACACAAGGTCATTCAAACGTTGTTGAGTCAACCTATTGCATGTTTTGTGTGAATGGCCTCAAAATTGCTCTAGTTGCGCTCACAACCAAAAGCACTACAAGTTTGTGATGATATGTGGATGGAAACCTTTTGAAGATTTAGTGTTGTGGCACCATAATCTTCCCACCACAAATCTACAAGGATAAAAAAGAATGTCATTTATGCTTGGTAAATATTTCAATAAAATTAATGAGCGAACTTAATGGTATAATAAAATTAAACACATGTTCTTTTTTACATGGTTGCAGGGTCTCTCTAACATAATCGGGTGAATAAAACAATAGCCCCTTCGCCTTCTTATAGCACTATAACTCATCAAGTATCACGTCTTGAGGGTACTCATTATCAACTAATCTCTAAATACATGTGTTTAGGCCAACTTTAACCTCTACATCTGCTCTGAAAGTTTTGTTGAAAAAAACTTAGGGTTCAAGTAGTAGGTAAACAACATAAATATGTTGATGGAGTTGTCAGTTTCACCTCCAATCGATGATGCACCATATGGGTCTATATTTGCTCTTGTTTGACCCATACAAGTGCTAAATGGCCTCATATAAATACCCCATGGGGTTTTTATCCTCATCCATTATTCACAGAACTCTCACCAACAGTTCTGAGACCTAGACATAAAAACAAATTAACAAAACTAGCTAATTACAATATCAAAAAATTAAATAATAAGTCATCAATTAAGGTTTGAAAATTTACATCAATGATCTCCTCAGTCATCTTGGCAAATCTAACATCGAAAATGGCCTTCACAACCTTCTCTTCTTTGGACTTCTTAGCATAAGGACTCTCCAACCATCTCTCACTCACAAACATCCGCTTCAGGTTGGGTAATGTAGCTAATATGCTTTGCAAGGTGAGAAAATTAGTAGCAAAGCATGTGACCCTTGATCGCATGAGTGTAATGTCCCCAAATAGGACCTTAATTTTTTCTAAAATTTCCAATTAGGATTTGGATTGCATTTGGAAATGGCAAATGGTAACATTCTTTAATTATATATATTGCATGTACAATTATCACTTGATTCATATTCTATTATTATCATAGTTTAGAAACAAAATTTTGTATGCTATTATTTGGTTCTTTTATATAGATGTCTTCCTACCTTGACTAATATCTATGGTGGATAGTAGAATTATTGTGCCCGAGTATGAAAACAGTCTACAAGAGGTTCCCTCATGGTTCTCACCCATTCTAGGATCTCTACCTCAATGTGTCCAGATTACTCCTCTCCCTTCACAAACTTCCTACCCACTTAATTGCATTAGTAAGTAATTAAGGAATTGGAGATATATATATATATATATATATATATATATCTCAAACATATACCCTGGATATGTGTGTGTGTATTTATATATACAAAATAATTCTACTATATAATCCCAAATATATATATATATATATATATTAGTGAACTTTTCTCTAAAGTGCATACCGTCTTCTTATTTGAAATTTGGTCATTATTTTGTTGCCACTGTTGGCATTGAGTGTATCTTTTATACACTGCTTTCCTTCACATGCTTCCACATTGATATGACTTGATTTAAGCATCACACACTAAACATTGACCACTTAATGTGACTGTTGTGGAAAAAGAATGAGCCCACAACAACCACACTGACCACTTAGTGTGATGTTTAAGCCAAGCCCGTTGGCACTATATTGTATTCAGCGTTGAATATCTTCCTACATACGCTGACCAAATTGTCTGATGCCTTCTAGAGTTACGTTTCTTCATACAGATTGGTTAACTTCATTCGCACCCTCATAATCTCCTATTCTTCCTTCTAAACTTTTACGTTGCCATATATTATAATTCCTCCTTTAACACTCATTGAAGAAGCATATGGCGAAAGGTTGTAACTCATCGCACCCCTTCAATATTACGAAGTTAGTTGATTAATCGTTGTTCTTCTCGTTCAAATTGGTTTGTTTATAACCAAACAATTTTATTGGTTATGCAAACCGTAACTATCCATGATGATTGGACTTATCATCGTTGTCTTTATAATTATTATTATTCGGCCTCCAATTTTGATTATCATGTTGCTTTGAGACATCAATATCTTAATTAGTATGACTGCATCACACTGTTATCGTGTTCGGTTTGGTCCATGTTAATCTTTGACGATTATGTGCGATGTATATTTGTTCTGGTGAGTTTCTATCTATCATCGCATCGCTCAATACACGATACTTACTAACTATGGCCCGTCCACCCTAATATATCGCTAATTTAGTCCATTCATATCCTCCAAGTCGTTGAAACCAAATTAGCAATACCAGCACTAATGATAATCGCTGCCATAACTCATTTATCTTCATTGTTTAGCGACACCTGTGATACATGTTGTATGTGAACAATCACAGATATATTATACTTTCATCGTTGTTTTCCTTATGTCGACACATTATAGATTTAGGAGAATAGAATGTCATCTGTGTTCTTAATTTATCATCTATACGATATTCAGTCGGTGACCTATGGTATCTCAATAGATATCATGATTTAATCGTTTATGATCAAGACGTTAAATTATATCGTTAATATATTCGTCTAATAAAAGTATTTTTATATATTTACAAATATATTCATTAATAATTATTTATATATTTACTAACATAATTATTTATATTATTTATATTATTTGTCTGAAATATTATGTTATAATATTTATTAACAAATTTATTGATTATAATTAATCATTAATAATACTCATTTATATTGTTGACTAATATAGAGAATTAAATAAGGGATTAGCTATATATTTATATTCAAATTATATATATATATATATATCAATTTCGGTTCATGGCAATGAGATCATTACCATCAATGTGCTCTTTCATAAGACTGAAGACCCATGTGTGGTTGTAGATGTACTTTATGATATTTCTTCCATCTCCAACTATCTTTTCCAATAGACCCAATTTTCATATGCCCTCAAGGAGCAAGTCAAGGCAATGGGCAGCACAAGGGCTCCAAAATAATGTCGGATGCATAGTCATCAAAAGTTTGTTGGTTGCCACATATGCAGTTTCATTATCAGTCACAATCTAGATGAGATTACACACTCCCACTTCCATCACCACCTTATCAAACATGTTGCACAAAGTCTCTACATTTTTCACTTGATTAGAGGCATCGACTGATTTTAAAAATACTAACTAGCCCCTTGAAGCAGCTAAAAATTTGAAGAGTGACCTATTCTTACCATTTGTCCACCCATTGGATATAATGGTGCAACTATTCTCTTCCCAAATTATTCTTTGGTCTCTCACAAGTTTATGAGTATTTTGGACCTCATACTGCAATAACAGTCCACTCACCTCATAACAACTTGGGGCCTTGAACCCATACCTGACATGGTCATTGCAGTGACCAATTGATCCCAATACATACCACATAAAGCATTGAAGGGAATATTAGTGTAGTACCTAAATCTAGCAACTGCCAACTTTGCCTCATGTTGCATCTTTTTGTTCCATGTAGTGTCTTGCAATTTGGGTTGAGCACTAGGAGTGTTACGTGGAACCCAAAACTCTGACATATGCCTGCCCATATTTATTGATCCTTGTATCTGTGACCCAATGGAAGAAGAAGCCCCCACACCTATTTGCGACCCTGTAGAACTGAAATCTACCATTGGGGTTGTCATTGCCTCTGTTGTCCTCTTTTTTCTTGCCTTCTTTCGTGCATATGCTTCAAGGCTTGCTAATGTCTCCCTTGTAGTCTCTTCAAGATAGTCATCACATGGTGTAATATCATGGAATTCAATCTTTGCAAGGTGATATTTGAGTTGAATTATGCCCCCAATCATCTACTTAATGCAATGGTTACAAGTCACATCTCCTCGACTTTCTCCTGGTGTCCCATGTTTCCAACAAACGTCCCTCTTTATGCCACCAGCCAACATCTTTTACAAAAATAGGTAGGGAACCTAGCAAAAGTGAGACAACATAAATAATTTGAGAGCATAATTGATGTCATTGGTAAATTATAAATCTTCCTCTATTAAAAAATTAATATTGTTTATACTTTACTAAATACTAATTACTTGAGATTCCACATCATATTTAACTTCACAATAAATCAAACAACTTTGATTGTTTGTCTACTGACAAACTTTCAAAAGCTACAAGTATTAATGGATATATGGTTATACCGAACTAGATGCAACTCAATTGAATTATAAATAAGGATGTGTACATGGTATTGTGAGATAGTGTAAAATTCAATGCTCTGCTAATGAGAAGTGAATGCAAAGGTTTTTATAGACTTTAAAATTGACCAACAGTTGAATAGTCATGCCAATTTTTTTGAATTATTCTTTTTCTTTTGTGTGGTTGAAAGCAAAGCATGGTGTATGTGGCAGAACTAAGGCTAAGTGCTCCATTACTTAATAGTGAATAATTTTTAACCTTTAACAATAGCACTCATTATCATTACAAGTAGAGAAATACTAAAGTATTCTACACAAACTTGGCTAAAGATAGTAGATACTACTTATGTTTGTGTTCTAGTATTATTTTTTCAAACTTTGATAAGCACCGCACAAAATGCTATAGATTGCAAATGCGGCTCAGATGTAGGTCCATTTTATTACATGCATCAATGTAACATGTTAAAAAATGAAACTAAACAATATTATTATTGTTAAAAAAATGAAACTAAACGATATCATAACCTCGAGCAAGGGCACAAACAGAGTCCCACATTCTATTATTTGCGACTTTTGAGATATCTCATACATAAAAAAAAATTGAAAGTTCAGAATAGAAGAAATATTATTTTCATGTTTTTGTGTGCCATGCCCTAGGTCATGCGTCTGGCAAAAACAAGCTCTATCTGAAAAAATGTGTAAAAAAAATGCATTTTCTACTTCATATCCTTTTTAAACATTCATATGACTACAATTTTGACCATTTTTTGCAATTTTTTTGTGATTTATCGCCCAATAAGTCGTCATTTTTTTTTTGCATTTATTGGCCACGATATATTCTATGATTAAATCATTTTAGCAATTGACTCGTTATATGGGTGATATATTGTCATTGTTTTCAACTATGGTTATTATAATTTATTTTTAAAATGACTATTCAGATACGCAATTAAGAAAGTTAGTGCAAATATTAAAAAAAAGGCCCCTTTCTATTTGGAGGCATAAGGAATTTCAAATAAAAATTAAATGCAACCAAGGGTAGGTGTCGGGTTTTGGAGGCTATAAAAGTGGAGTTTGGGAGTTCATTTCCTCATTCTTGATTTGATATTTTGGTATTCTGCTTTGTTTGTTGAACTTGTTCTACATGTGGCTTTGTGGGGACAAAATCCCTCATGGGAAACATCTTCCACATTGGTGAGAGACTCAAAATGGAGGATTCAGTGGTGGTTTTGTACAAAGATTACAGTTGGACTACATTGAGACTTTATAATTCAGTTTGCAGACTTTAATATTTATTAGACCTTTTTAGGTTCAATTTGAAGGAGCTTGGAGGAGAATTATTGGTGATTTCATCTTAGTTGGTTATACAAATTACTTTATTAGCCATACCTATCTAAGGATGTGAGTCTTCTAGTTTGCCTGTGCTAGGATTTTGGTGAAGATTATTGTTGATTGGTGACATCTAGGGTTGGAGGTCTATTTTTGAGAATTTTATAATCTTCAATTCCCATTTTTGAGAATTGTATGATTTTCAATTCTCATTTTATGACATATTTTAAGTTGGTTGCTAGCGCAGTTGACGTTCAAATTTAATCAAATTTTCTATGTGTTTGTAATGACTTTGTAAAGTAATTTTGTAAACTGAGTTGCTCATATTTTCATGATATAGTGTATCGATAGTTTTGAAATTAAATCTAAGTAATTTATCTGTGTGGGTCTCTTAAATATTATAATTTTATGAGTTATTCAATTGTTGCAAGTATTTCCATTATCAAACAAATATTCTACATATCTCTCTCTTTTATAAACAATTGCAAAACTAAAAAAAATTGATTGGGAGGTTTTATAAAAAATATCCCAAGTTGTATTCTAAGGTTTTGGCATAGCTAAAGAAGTGGGGTTCTACAGACACATATGTATATGATTTTCAAAGACTTGTCGTGTTGGTCACAGACATTTTAGCTAGAAGATTCATGGTACTTTTCATGGATGGGTTGAAAAATTCATTGAGAGGTTGGATTAAATCCCTTAATTTTCCTATCTTGCAAGAAACCATCGAGAAGGCTAGAGACGTGGAGGCTTCTTGTAGAAGAAAATTTATGTAAAGGGATTCCCTCAAAATAAGAATAAGGATAAAAAACAATTTCATAAGGAATCACATCATACACATTGAGTCTATGAAATTGGATAATGAGCAACTTAATGACCTTTGGAGGAATAAATTGTGCTTCCACTATAGAGAACCATGAGAACCATCTCTTTAGTGCAATGTGAAGGAAAAAGCTAAGCAAATAGAGTAATTTTCTACTGAAGAATCTGCATCTTTAAAATTTAGAGCAACAATTAGATTTTGAGAGGAGTGAACAATGATGGGGAAAGTTCATTATAGGAGGGAAAAAAGAGTGATGGAATGATGGCCCAACTCTCTATTATACATAAGGTGGATACATTTAAGGTGAGAATGGTGTTACAAGGGTAGTGAATCATAACTCTTGTTGATATAGTTGTCACTTAAAACTTTATTGATGAGGGTTTTTTTGGCTAGGAGAGGCTTACGGATAGAGGAGCATCATGGATTTAAGGCCATAGTAGTTGATGGGTACAAAATCTCTTGTACTTGAAATTTTTCTAATCTAAACATAAAATTGGTTGATTATGAGTTGAAGGATGAATTGTATGTGGTTAATATTCGAGATATTGATATGGTCTTAGTGATGCATTGAATGTTATCTTGTAGACTTCTCTTTCAATTTATATTTAAATGGAAATACAATTTGAAATTCAATGGGAAGAAGATAATGCTCATAGGACTATCACATGGAAGACCTAGAGTTATATCCTTCAAGGGGATGGAGTGATTGATTAGACATTATTAGATGGAGCAAGATTATCAGAATGTCTTATCATGCCTATTGTAGCTTATTAACAAAAGAACAACTACCATCCTCATATTCAAAAGCTGCTACCAAAGCATAGCAAGGCATTTAGGATTATTCTTCATGGAGTACCACAAGAGGGGTAAAATTCATATTAAATCTAGAGGAGGGTGTCAAACCAATAATTACTAGGCCTTATACACATTTTAAGAGACATAAGCATGAGATAGAGAAGGTCGTTGAGGGGTTACTAGAGATAGGGCACAATAGACCCGACAAAAGCCTATTTACATCAGTAATGGTTTTAGTGAAGAAAAGGTATGGGACAATGTGGATATACATTAGTTATGGGGCACTTGATAAGAATACAATAAAAATCAGGTATCATATTCCCAAGATTGATGAGCTAATTGATGAGTTGCGTGGAGCTTGTTACTTTTGAAGATAGATTTGAGGTCAAGAAATTATCAAAATCGTATAAGGAAAGAGGACATAGAGAAGACAACATATAGATGTCACTTTGGAAATTTGAGTTTTTAGTGATGCCCTTTTGTTTAACCAATGTACTAGCGCCCTTCCATATTTGCATAAATTAGCTATTTAGAAAATAGTTAATAAAATCTGTGTGGATATTTTTATGATATTCTAATTTTTAGCAAGACATGGGAAGAGCATATGAGACATCTTGAGGAGTTCTTGAGTATATTCTCCCTATTTTCTTAGGAGTCCAAATGTAATTTTGGTATGACAGATCTTCTCTACCTTGGTCACCTCATTAGTGAGGAAGGGATGAGATTTGATCCTCAAAAGATTAAGGCTATTATTGAGTGGCCTACACGTACAAATATCACTCAGCTTAAAGGATTATTTGGTCTGTGCAGTTTTTACAGGACGTTTGTTAAGGGTTTCTCACGACTAAAACCCCACTAACTTGACAAATAAGGAAGCTTTTGAGTGATCAAATTAGCACAAAAGTGTTTTTAACACTTCAAATAGGTGATGTACACGTTTTGTGTTTTCAATACCAAATTTATCCAAACCTCTTGAGTTAGAGTATGATACTTCAAGAGAGGGGATTGGAGTTTTCTTGATGCAAGATAAACACCCCATAGCATTTGAGAGTAGAAAATTGAGAGGTGTGGATAAGATTTATTCTATATATGATAGGGAGACATTGGCCATCATGAATTTCTTGACCAAATTCAAACCTTATCTAGTAGGGGTAAATCCATTATCAAAAGGAACTACAATAACATCATGCATTTCATCAACTAGAAGGATCTTAATAACTGGTAGAAAAGTGAGTTTGTATACTATAGGCATTGTTACTCAACAGATGGAGATGATGATGAAGGCCGAGATCAGAGGTATACATATTTTAGAAATAATTAAATCAGTTGGTATTTTGTCATTGATGTCAAGCAATTGATTTCTGGTTCATATTGAATTGTCATATCTTTCAGAGTTGATTTAATTGGGAAATAGGCAAAGATCATAAAATGATAAGATCATCTTGAGATAATTGGTTTCTACTTTATCAAGTCGATAAAGCAGATTGAGAAATTCAGTAAAACTAAAGAGTTAAGTTACCAAGAAGAGAGTCTGTCGGTAAAGGGTTATGAAAGTCAGTCAAGACACCGAGACATTGAAGCACCGAGCAGTGCATGTTAGTCATCAAACCAAGAGTTAGTTACCGAGCATAACAGATGTTAGAAACAAGGATAAGAACGCATTTAATGTAATAATACAGTGATCTGGAGGATTCCAAGAACAAAAAGGAAGTTGGTTACAAGATCTACGCACGAGAAAATTCAAGGAAGAAATCTATGGTATAGATTAAGCGACAAAAGTGAAGGTTTTATTTCCAAGAAAAGTGCAAGTTCTGAGGTGATGCCATAGCGGCTAAACGAGTTTCAATTTCACTGAATTAGTTCAAAAATATAATCTAATGGTTGAGCGTGATTGAAGGAAAACCTAATCAAGCAGATTAAGAGGCAAAAACAAAGTATATTTAAAGGATGAATTCAAAGAAAAAATGGCTAGCAAGTTGAAGTGTTGAAGTGCTACTAATTGATGCAGTGAAGAGAAAAGAAGTGTTAAATCTGAGTCTAAGTGAAAATATTGATGAATTTTTTATGCCAGTAGTCAGAGAGAGCATAAAGGGATCTTATCAAGCAAGAGGTAGTTGCAGTTTTATAGATCATTGTATATAATGTTGCTTATTTGCATTTTTAATAGCAAAATCTCTTAACTGAGTTGACTTAATAGTCTTATGGTAAAATCCTTGAGAAATGTGACATTCTAAAAGAGTGTTCAAAGCCCTCTAACCAGGCCACTCCTAATAGGGTGAAGATCTGAACGGATCTTAGGTAAATCCCCTAACAGGGTCACATTTAACAAATATGTATTGTAATCTTTAATAGGATAAGCTTCTAACCGAGCATACTTCAGAGAGTATTTTTCCTTTGTGAGTGACAATTCCCACAAAAAAAATTTCCCAAATTGGGTTTCCTCATTAAATCTGGTGTCAAATGTGTTGAATGGTTATTGTACATGTTATTTACTGTTTATGCAAGTTAATTTTTAAGTTATTGAAGATATTTGGTGATTCAGTTGTTGTTGTTGTTTATCCTACCGAGTTGAATCAGAGTTAAGTTTTTAACTATAAATTATCATAGTTTTCTTATTCATCCCCCTCTCAGTAATCCAAAAATTGGTATCAGGGCTAAGTGCTCCAAGAGATAAGCTTAAAAGACTTGAGTTAAAGATCTGAAGATGTATAAGAGGGAGGCACCTAAGTTGAATAAGGATAGCTTCTCTACATGGAAAACCGAATGAGGTTGCACCTATATTGTATTGGATATTATGAAGTATATTATGTTGACAATGAGTATACACCATCGACAACTAGTCCTTTGATAGTTGAGAAGATAAGAGAAATAGAAGACCACACACAAGAAATGATTGAGATATCATCTACTCTCACTGACCTGCAGTTCAATGACATTATAGGATGTGATACAAAAAAGCAGATGTAGGATAGAATTGAATTGATACATGGTGGAGATCGACATGTTATGAAGGAAAAGGCTAAAATCTTAAGAGGAAATTTTGATTCTATGAGAACGAAAGAAGGTAAAAATGTTACACTATACAACACTAGACTAAAGGAAACTGTGAATTTTATTAGGTGTACTGGAGGAAAAATTACTAATGAAGATGTGACAAGCAAATTGTTAAGAACATTTTTACCTATGCATGTCATCTAAGTGTCTCCAATACAAGAACTAAGATCTATTTCTCAGAAGACTATTTCACTAGATGCTACTATTGGTAAGTTGATTGCTTTTGGTTGTAATGATTTTGATAATAGTTTACCTGCTATTGCTAGGATTAAGTGTGCATTTAAATCATCTTTGAAGATTGGAATTTCTAGGGAGTCTAGACCTAGTGATGGTTATTCAAGTAGTGCTAGTGAAAGATTCTATAGCTGCAAGAGTGAGTTAGAAGAACTGTATGTTGAAGATGAAGAAAATGAAAGAGAATTTGAAGCTCTAAGTTAGCTAGAAGACTACATAGAGGTAAAGGCAAGCACTGAGGTAAGCTTCCCTTGAAAATTTTTAAATGTAACAAGATTGGACATATTGCTTCTAGATGCCCTGACAATGCATTGATGAGAAGAAAGACAACTAAGATGAGAACAAAAGAGAAAATAGATTCAAGAGATTCCGAGATTACAAAAATAAAAGTAAGAAATCACCTCATATTGCTAATCAAGGACTAACTGATGATCACACAAATGATGATGTCAAAGAAGAAGTTGTATATGTTGTCATCAAGCACAATTATGATGAAGAAAAACAAGAAGAAAAAGCCCTAATATCACATGTAAACAAATATGATACCTGGATTATAGATAGTGGGTGTTCACACCACATGACTGGTGATACACTTAAGTTTATTACTATGGAAGAACATAACGGAGGATATGTTAGATTCGGTAATAATGCTTCATTTCTTGTGAAAGGTAAAGGTTCAATAATTATGTTAAATAATAAAAGATGTGATGATGTAGATTGGGTTGAAGGATTAAAGTACAATTTATTAAGTGTGGCACAACTAAACAATTCATGAGGTCACTGACTAGAATTTCAGAATGGGAAGGGGTATGTGCAAGATCATGAGGGGCCAAACTATGCCCTTAAGTGGCAATGAAAAATTAGAAATTCAGGGTTAGTAAACTTGACGTGAAAATTTGAACTAGCTATCAACCTAATATCAAAAAGTTGTAAGAATAGAATCTGTAGGAAATTGAATGTAGTTTCTAAAATACTAGGCCTTTTCTAAAATAAAGTTAATATGATTGGTGAAAAGTATAGATTTCAATGCAGAAGTACAAAAATTTCAGGAAAAAAAAAGAAGTAGGTGTATGTCTGACCACCTTAATCATAATCAAATGATAATATTTTTTTATAAGATTTTATATATAAGTAGTAGACTCATGCCCGGATGTGACGCATATTTTTGTGTAATTTTATTCCAAAAAAATAATTAATTATGAATTATCTGCTATAACATTTTCAGAATAAAAAAAACTCTCGTGTCTGACCACCTTAACTCATAGAAAACTTTACCAAATTCAAAAAAACTAAATTTTTCCTTATAGTAGGTGAAGCATAGAATGTGACGCATTTTTCAGATTTTAAAAATGTTATACCGTCTGGAAGTTATAGTCATTTTTCAATCAGTATATAAATCAACACTTTAGAGGTAACTCAATTGAAAAATAACTAATAATTACTTACCGAATTCAAAATTTGACAGAAATTATATCGATAGAAATCTGATAATCCCTTTTCGTTTCATCAAATTTGGGTGAAAAAAAAGTCATCAGCTACATGGTTGAAGTTTGGAACTCAGAGAAACAGGAGAAAAACACGTTTATGAGACATTTGAAGAGTTGACTAGGTAGGTATGGTGCACAAAGCAATACCGAGCCTAATCGGGTACCCGATATTTTTGGGTACCCGATATTTTTAGGTACCAGAAAAGCCCGACAGAATTTTGAATTTTAAATTTTCCCTCCCCTTTCTCCCTCTTAATTTATTTTCAACCCCTTTCTCCCTCCCATTTCTCCATACTTCATATGACATATTATATATCAAAAATTATATATTAGATTACATATTAAATATTATAGAATATCTATTATATATTAAATACTATATAATATATATTAATATTAAATATTACATTATATATCATATATTATATATTATTTTATATGTATTATATATTAATATGTATTTTACAATATATCACATAAT